>JAMKCH010085901.1:0-210271 GCA_023653785.1 Ophioderma brevispina
TAACGTCTAAGATAATAACACGACCATCATATCATGATATTCTTTCATTATGTTAAATCACAGACTTTTTAAAAAGAATGCAAACACCTGTGGCATTTGAGGTACCGTGAGAGAAAAACAAATGGGTTGCTTACCCCATAGTTTTCCCCAATTGTTATTTTCAGGAGTGAAGGAGTTTCTTGTAAGAAGAAAATATCAGCGGATTTATATGGAGCCATGAAAAAACTGGTACCGTTGGGGCTTGTTTGCCTAAGCCACGTGCATATAGCAAAATACCAGCATTCTACCATTTCAAATTTAAAATTACTGGGCCACCTATAGGCAATCAAAATCTTTAAGGTATGCAAAGGTCTGCACATGCCATTCTTATGCAATAGCATATTAATTCTAGAACATCTCAATGCATGTGATCTTAAAGTTAAAAACATGTTTTCGTAGAGAGATGAAAGCAAGGTAAGAATGAAAATTTCCACAATATGTAATAGCAAATTCAACAGTATATTTTACCACTCGTGAACGTACTTCATGAAATAGATATCAGCATTCATAGCCATTGGAATTTGGAGATAATGGACCACAGTTAAGCGATCAAATTCAGTTTAGTATATATGGTAATGAACAGACATATTGCCCATGTCATTTTCAAAAGGCAGTTATTACTCAACTACTTAAGGCTGCATTTTGCCAAAAGACAACTTCAGTGGAAGTATTTGAAACAAACATAATAATGACCATGTTACATATTTCTGTAGTACATAACAGCATTACATAATTATGCACAACTCTTGGATGAAACGATTTTTTATAATTACATTCAGAATGACAATTTTTTGATGGAAAAAAAGGCGAATGGCATACATGGGAAAGAATGTAATTTTTAGCATACGTATATGCAAAATTGATTTGTGAGTCCATGTATGAACTGCGAAACATAATATAAATAGCAATAACAAAGATATAAAATGGTAAAAATGACCGAATTGATGCAAAATGAGTAAAAATTGGGTTTTGGGTTTACCCAAAACTTCACCCACCTTAGCACAAAAGGTACGGAATTCAAATGTAGTCGTATAATGTGGGGTGGAAAATAGTGGAGGGTTTCGGGTCAGCACTTATTGTTATGTCCGACAATGCCAATGAGATGGTAGAGGGTGTTTTGAAAATCGATCCCACGATGCACCGCAATGCTCTCACACCGCAAGCACCAAACACTGTATATACCAGCACCCAGGGACAAAATGCTCAAAGCCTAAACCACAAGAAATCCCACAGAATCAATTCCCCAAGCACTACCGCATCATGGGTCATTTCCTTATCTTGACCAGTGGGCAATCAAAGGAAGATTAGAATATTAGGGTGAATTGTAATCCCTTGAAACATTCCCGAGAAGTTTCAACGAATTTAGATGTGTATTGTGAATCGTAGTTTCATATCGGGGCTCTGATCAATGCAATGATTACATTGCAGATTTGTGTGCTTGTACGGCGGCTTACACCTTTGTCGGAGGAGCACTCGTTATTGCCCGATTTTCCTTGTTAATAAATTTTAACTAGATTCTGTGGTATGAAAGAAATTAAGCAGATTTGCTACAATAGCGGCATAATGTTCCTGTGATATAATTTTTCTGTTCAAATTGGAGAAAATCACGGGATTATTTTAATAATTCTCATTTCCCGCCTAGTAGTTATTTTAGATATATTTTTACGAAATATTCCAAAATTGATTTAAAAAAAATAAAAAATTGTATGAATATTTCATTGTAAAATCGAAACTGACAACCTTGGTGTTTCATGACAATAACGAAACTAACAATTACATATACTCCCATATCAGTTTACAATTTGATTTTTGAGTTTTTTTTGTTTTTTTTTTTTATTTTTAACACTGGTGGGACACACTACCGTGTATCGTAATTAAAAAGATTGGAAAATTTTGAACTAAGATGAATTATACTTCCGTTCCATAAACTTCAATGGCGAAGGTGACAGTAAGTAAAGAAAATGACTCTTACTACTGGTGTTATGTTAAGTTTGCTGAAAGTCGTGGGCTACCGCCGGACTCGAACCGACAACACGGAGAATATCCAAAAGTAAAATCAATCACGTCCAACGCTTGGACCGCTCGGCCACGAAAAAGTTATTGCATGTGAACGCAAATTGCTGATATGATATTAAGGATGGTCATCGTGAATGTTGAACAAGAATCCATTAAACGTCTTTGTTTTCTCTTTGCATAGGTGATTATCTTCAATATTATCACTAAAGGCCATCATGAGGATAACTAGAAAGATGTATTAAGTTTTGCTACTATCCTTTCGTAATAAAGGCTGTAGGTCTGTGAGACCACTTGTAAGAGCTTTTCGCATTGCACTAATAATCATTATAAGTGACCGCTTGAAAGTACTTTTCTATTCTCTTTCCGTTTTTCTTTCCGTTGTCCCCTTATTTCATATGTTGCACATGAATGTGTCCAATATACTTTTGTGGGTGAAATAACATGCTTCTGGTTGTGTATTGCGAGCGGTTAAGTGATTATTGATAATATTGCACCTAGTGCTATTCTCGTCAAACGCGCGTCAAACAAAGGGAAGTTGTTTTGTTAATATACTCACGGTGTGTGACGTTTGTATCTTGGCTGTTTTAATGAGTTTTTTTTTTGGCTGTTTTTGGTTGTGTTTTTAGTTGTATTTTTAAAAATTTGGTGGACACACTACCGTGTGTCTTAATTTCGTCGTCTGCTGAATGGCGCCGAGGGTCATTTTATTTATAAACATCTGGTTACAAATAAGGGGCACAGGTTTGGGTCTTAATAATTTCAGGTGAGGGCTAATGTCATGAAAGCTTTTGAAAAATCTTGGGGGGCACTATTTTTTTGTCAAATGTGGCCAGTGGCTAACATATACTCTTTTACAAGTGAGCAGCAAATTGTGTATATTTTGGTGTAAGTCATGACTGCTTAAAAAAAAAAAACATTATAATGTAATATTATTTTTGGAGATGGAATGAGAAAAATACAAGCCTTCCCAAGCTATACAAAATTTCTCGGGTTTGATTGTGTTGAGTGTGAGGTCGAGGCTGAGGATAGGGCGAGGATAGGATGTTCTGTTTTGAAAATATAAAGAATTCGAGCGTCCAAATGACGAAATTTCAGAGTTTGATAATTGTCTTCACAATGGTAACTTTGAGCAAGATTTTGGATTCCTTGAATTATTTCTTTTTAAAAAAAAATTTTATTCTTCAATATTTGAGACAAATAAGTAATGACATAGAGCAGTTCCATCTGTTGTGATACTTTCTTTTCCTTTGAAATCCAGCTAGTACAATCTCGGCTTCAAAACAAAACGTTGCATTTTATGGGCTGGCAGGACCACTTAGCAATCCGTTGTGCGTGTGTGGATGTGTGTGTGTGTGTCACTAAAATGTTCAGTTTTTAATGTGTGTGTGGATGTGTGTGTCACTAAAATGTTAACTTTTTTTTTAAAATTCACCTCAAACAAAGGTCATGTAAGGTCGAGTTGAAATAGACTTATAGCGAGCGCGCAAGCCGATAACCGCGAAATTCCAGTTTCTAGTTTCTCTCTCTCTGTCCTTCTCGGAATCCCAATCTCATTTTCGCTCAGACACATTATATCGCTCCCATACAGCATCACTGGTCTCACATAACTCTTATACACCATTTCTTTAATCTTTAAAGGATATCTTTTCCCTTGTAACAACTCCCCACATTCCCTAAACTTCATCCACCTCTCTCTGTCCTCCTCAGAATCCCCATCTCATTTTCGATCAAACACCATGTCTCATCTTCAAGGATATCTTTTCAATTGCAAACAAAACTCCCCACTTCCCTAAACTTAAACACCCATACCTCACTCTAGCTGTCATAGCCACCTTGCATCCACCGCCCCCACTAACCCTGTCCCCCAGGTATGTGAACTCCACCAACTTTTTTTCTCCTCCTGTTTCCGCACCATCCCTCCAGCACCCTTTTCGCATTTCCCACACATAATCTCTTGCCAAACTTGGGGTCAATTTCTTCTTTTTTGTGCATCTGCGTGGATCCATTTCTCACACCACACTGATTTTGCTTTTACCCTCTTCCCACACACGCCACATGGGTCTACCTTACTCACTACCACCTCCCTCTCCACCCCACTCACCACTTTTGTCTTCCCAAGGTTTACCTTCAAACCCTTACTCTCAAAAACCTTTTTTTCATTCCAAAACGTCTCTCATCAGCATACAACATCTCACTCATCAAACCCTCTTTTGCACTCTCTGTAACTACGGTCCCATCACATTGCAAAATTCAATAGCGAAGGAACATAACCTTGATGTACACCAACCTTGTCACCTCAACTCCGCAGACAACTCAGATCCCACCCTTACTCTTGTCTTTGCTCCTTCATACAAACTTATTATTGCTCTAACAATTACTTCTGGTATCCCTCGCTTCATCATCGCCCACTCCATCACCTTCCTCGGTACTCTATCAAATGCCCTCTCTACAAAACACATCTACAGATCTCCCCATAGCGTCGGATATGTACGTCTGCGAACACTCTTGACACGTCCAACTATCTTCCGAGTCCTATTCTCTAAAACCCTCTCCACAATTTTCATTGCATACTCCAACAACTTCACACCCCTATATGCGCCACAACTCATTGCATCCCCTTTCCCTTTAAAAATTGGAACTACCACACTCACTGCCCACTCCTCTGGCATCCCTCCTCCATCCAACACTCTCTGACACAACTCCATCATCACACAATCCCTCTCTCCACTCGCAATGATCATCTCAACACTCACCTCCGAGGGTCCAGTCGCCTTTCTCTTTTTCATTTCTTCGATTGCCTTCACTAACCTCATCCCGGCTGACCTCCTCAACTGACCCTTCCACCACATCAGCTTCCACCTTCTGATCCCACTCACTGAATTCAACTTTCCATCACTTCCCCTCATACATCTTCCCCCTTTGACATCTATTCCATCCTTTTTCATTGCATTCACAATCTTATACACCTTGTTTGGATTCTCTCTCAACTCACTCAGCCCCTTCTCAGCCTGCTCCTTCATAGCCCTCGCCACCACTTTCTTTGCTCGCTTCTTCAACCTCTTATACCTCGCTTTAATTAAATATTTAAAACTATTTTATAACATTATTTAAAAATAGATAAATAAAGTGCATTAAGCTCACTTGACGTTCCACCGCACTTTTTTCAGATGAGGTGGAAGTGTATAATCTAATCCGATTCAAGAAATCATTTCCCTTTGAATAAAGTACACTTGGAAACAAATAAATGTAAATAGACAGCGACCAAAAGAGGGTGCTATGTTGTTTATTTTTACAACACCAACTAAGGTCACGTGGTGGTCGTAGGAGCCAATCACAAACACTTTTAATATGTACGCATGCGTGATATGCTACACCATGACCAAAATGTAAATCATCATCATTATTTCCATCAATAGAGGGTGCAATATTAGTTATATACCTGGTGTTTGAAATTTCTCAGTCGAACTCTACGAAGGTCATATCTATTGTGGAATCTTAACGATTCCACGCATCAATGACCAAATCAATTGTTTCGGACAAAAGTGACGCACAACCATAACCAATGCATAACGGATCGCTCCTCGTTCCTAGGGTACTTTCCAGATGAAAACAGTGGTGATATGAAAGGTTTTGAGACATTTTTTGTAACATTAACAAGAAAATTGCGTTAAAGTATAGGCCTCTGTGTTACAAGAAGGAAATGAAAATAGCCTAATCACTCTTCCAAGTGAGAAATTAAGTTAGCTGGCAATCAAACAAACAAAGAGTTCCGCGGAGGTACACATGTTATGTGAATTTTAAAATATATAGTAATTTGGGAAATATAGGCCGCAAGGTTTACCAGGCGCAGGTTTCCTAAAACATACGTTTCTGTTTCAGTTTGTGTTCAGCATGAAATCACCTTACTCAGACACAATTAGCATTATTAGAAGTACTACGTTGTTAAACAAACTTTATTTATTTTAAGGGAAAATTGTGCATATTAAAAAAATCCCGCAACAGAACAAGTCAATAATTCACGTTCAAACTTAATAAGTTCCGCGGACAAAGGGACATTTTTGGAAAAGTTAGGCTCTTTAACCTGTTACAAAAAATGTAAAAATGTACATTCAATGTTACACATTTAATGTGCAAAAAAAAATCACACAACAGTAACCTTCTCCTGGAAAATGTGTCATTTAAAAACATGGATTTTTTAAAAATGGGACTTAATTTGTTACCTATTTTCTGCTACCAGATTGAAGTAAAAAATTTAATTAATGGGTTAAAAAAAGCAGTTGTGATTATGTTGTGGTTAGGATGTGGTTGAAAATTTTCAATGGATTTTTTTTTCTGAAAAAAATGAATATGTCACAAGTCTACCCATGTTATGTTGAAACATGTTTGCACATGATGCATTAGGTCCACCTACCCCCTCCCCCCCCCTTCCCCCCCTTCCCTGGCCTGGAGCCTAATTGAATATACTTTGGATTTGCTTCTGCCCTGAAATGGTGTTGAGTTAGGAATGGACAGTGTTTTGATACTAAAAGACGAAAAGCATTTTTGAAATTTGTCAACTTAATAATAAATAGTTTCATTTTAAATTAAAAACCACCCTTCCTCCTCCTCCAGCAACAGTGAACTGTAATCAAACCATGGCACAGGTCGTACGCCCATACTTAAACAATGTGTTGTTTATCTTAACCTTGATTTTCTATATGTATGCATAAGTGCCTACATATACTACATTACCAGGGCACATTTATTATGACCTTCTGTTTTTAACTGTATGATAATATTAACTACCTTTGCATTCTGGTTATCATGACCAATACTACAGCAGAGCTCATTCTTTGAAAATTACATTATAGTCCGTTGAAGTTTTTGAACTGTGCCATGGATTTGAGACTAGTGTATACATAACAAGGTGCAAAGTTTATGAAGTGTGAAGGCTCTAGAATGTGCTTATTTGATGGATAGGACAATTGAACATCCCCTTGCTAGCATAACTTAGAAATACAGAGTAATTTGACAGTAAAAAAAAATACTAAATTATTTGAATATCTCAATAATTTCATACTTTCATCAGCCAGGTTGAAGCAGCCAGTAATATACTTGTGGGCCACACCTCTGGGGGGGGGGGGGGCACATCAACTTTGGTTTGTGGGAGGGGTGTCGGTGTGAATCGCCAGACTTGGGAGGCTTGTAAATAAAATTTTAGCAAAGAAGGGTTTTTCGGGAAGCACTCTAGGTCGGGCGGGAGGCATATCCGGGTCTCCATAGACGAATAACGGAATACACGTGAACTAATGTTGCGGAAGAGTCAACTAATTGAGTGCCCTATCCCTTATCGTTGTAGCGCGGCTGTGTACACCGGACTATAATTACAGATATCGTCTGGTAGGAGCCATCGTCCGGGGCTCCAAGACGATGAACGGAATAAAGCGTGAAACTAAGTTGCGGTAAAGAGTCAACTGAATCGATTGCCCCTATTGTTCACCATTGTCCCGACTATGAGTACGCGCCCAACAATGGTTACTTCTATACACCGGCTGATTCAGTATTCTGCCGCCACCTCCTTCAACATGCAAGTTAAGTTCCATTGAGGCTGCCGAACTCCTAGGTGGTGGCACAATACTAATTCTTTCCAAAGTCCAAACTTCCCATACATAGGGATTATTTGTGCAATTATATTTGCAAAATTTTCAACCCCAAATGGGGTCTTGTGTGAAAATTCAAATTTTTGCAAATCGTTTCTAAAAAGTCCATGAAAGTAGAGGTCTTCTCGGTAAAATGTTCACTTTTTTCAAAAGGATAGGGGGTCTTTGGGTGATAGTGAAAAATTTGAATTTTTTAAAGCTATAGAGTATTTTACGTATAGTGAATCTTACGACTATAGGCCCACTGAGCATGCTAAGGACCAAAATAACGGGAATGTCTTGTTTGGCCACCCCCGTGACGTCATTGTTCACCTAACTCACTGACGGAATAAAACTCGTTAACGCAATAACAGAATAAAGCACACGGGTATGCTGGTCAACCGTGACGTCACGGCGGGCAAAACAAGATATTGCCGGCCTACTGAGGATGCTAAGGACCAAAATCACGGAATGTCTTATTTGGCCACCCGTGACGTCATTGACCACCTAACTCACTGACGGAATAAAGCTCGTTAACGCAATACATGAATAACGGAATAAAGCACACGTACGGGTATGCTGGTCAACTGTGACGTCACGGCAGGCAAAACAAGATAATGCCAAATCATGAGGAACGCCAACTCCTCCCAACATGCAATCCCTTTTTAAATTCGGAAAGAGTGCCATATGGCCCTCCCCTACGAATTCTGCAGCCTTGACGGAATAAACCACAGGATAAGATTGCAGAATTACTCTTGCCTTAGTGTGCCTCAGCTTCAAAGTCCATGCGATTTTCATCCAAATTGCAATTGGACGGGTGTGTTAAAACTTGCATGCCCAGCCATTTTTAATAACTATTTAGTTTACCTTTCAAATATCAACTTTCATGACTGACTTTCAAGTTAGATCGGCAGCTTGTGACAGCTAGCAGTTCATTTGCCACTCTGAGAATTTGACCAGAAATTATGCTCTAGGAGCATAAGGTACAGGACCACAGGGTCCTGGAACATACATAATCTGGAGAAATATTCTAAGCCAAATTTGAATGCACATGTATGCTCCGGGAGCATGCAGTACTTGACAAAACAGTTCTCCACTGCTACAGGACCACATTTGCCATTTGCTCCTGGAGCATTGTACATTCCAATATGCTCCAGGAGCATATTCGACAGGATATTTTTCCAGATTATTTATGCTCCAGGAACATTATAGTCGGGGACAGAAACCCTTTGACGGTCCTGGTTCTCTACGTATTTACTGCGGAAAAATGCACTTGCCTCTGATTGGCCACCAGAAGTGATCTGCTGTTGCTGGGTCACCCGTCCGACCACACGCCATATGCGCTGATAGCACGGCCCCTTTTACAACCAGGAAGTACGCGCTCATCAAAGGGGCCGAGTATGCTCCTGGACCATATGCTTCTGGAGCATAATTTCGGGCCAAAATCTCAATGAGGCACACTATACGATGCTCACCCTGAAAGGCATGTAGTTCCCTACGATTTTGGTTTGTAAAAATAACCAAATCTGCCGCTTTTCCTATATTATATCAATGCAGAAATTCACAGCTTTCAATTGACACTAATTTTACTTTCTAATTCCAAATAGTTGGCAAGATATCGCCTAAAATATGTTGGCGCATTGTTTTTAAAAAAGCTTAAAAAGGAGTACCGGTACTTAGTATTACGCAGTTTTTGCAGGAACTATTTAGTGGCCCCTTTACGTTGATGTGAATAGACTCAAGGGGGGTAGGACATGCAACCAAACAGCAACAGCGAATTCAAAACGCCGTCAACTTCCGGGTGCTAGTCCTTTTCAAAGACTTAAGGGTAGGAGGGCGCTCTTACGCATATCGAACGGCTAAACACAGAGTTGACTAAAGGCTAGGCCTGGTCATGAATATTTAAATCTAGATGACCGTTAATGGAAATTACACTATTTTGCAGCGGGGTTAATCCACTAACCCCGACGGATTTTGAAGTCACTAATTTATTCCAAAATTATCATGATAAGGGTTAAGATGACATTTTGTTATATAACTGAGACAGACTGCCATAGTAAATGCACGTAACAGTTCCCCAAATTACAGTTTGGAAATCCCCAATGCCCAAATCGAAGTCGTGTCCTACCCCCCTCCCTCCACTATGAGCCGTGGTGATGCTAATTGACAATATTTAATTTGTAACCAATGCCAATTCCCTCAGGACCAGACAGAAATTAATACCACCCTTCCCCCCCCCTTTTTTTTTTTTTTTTTTTTAAGTTAAAGCATTCACACTTTAGGTCAAACAGAACTGTGTTAATGTGTTTTTGATGCATTTGTGCTTACTTTAAACATGTTATGTGCGTCATAAGTTCAAATAAACAATATTTTGAGAAAAATTACCTTAGATGCTCTGGAATGCTTTTATTTTCTTTATTTTAATTATCTTTAATTTGTTATTTAAGACGTAAATATAGTCCAAATTACTTAAAAGTGGTAATTTTCTGATAAAGCTTGTTTTGAAGATATCACATACGTCAAAATCTCAAAAATCATATTTTTGGCCAAAAATCATCTTTTTTGGCCCAAAAAGGCCAAAAAATAAATTTGTATTTTTGGCAACAACTCTTATGAGAAACTATACCATATGAGCAGTTGTTTTTTTTTTTTTTTTTTTTCCCCCCCCCCCCCCCC
Organism: Ophioderma brevispina; assembly: GCA_023653785.1. Classification (NCBI taxonomy): domain Eukaryota; kingdom Metazoa; phylum Echinodermata; class Ophiuroidea; order Amphilepidida; family Ophiodermatidae; genus Ophioderma; species Ophioderma brevispina. Next base: position 10,350 of record JAMKCH010085901.1, read on the forward strand.
CCCCCCCCATCACGGGCCGAACAATGAGTAGGCCTATCGCCATCTGCAATTATACCCACTTCAAAACACCTGTACACATACACTGCATGCATGCATACACACACCTACAACCACCATTAACATACCCCCCACACACAATATCTCCTCTATACCATCTCCTCATCTCTCCTCTCTTTTGGTCCTCCAACTTGTTTCTGTTGCACACAGACAAGAACCCATTTGTATTTGTTTATCCAGTTCCTAATTTGAAGATCAAATTGCAAAACAAAGTTCAAAATGATTTCTTTTGTCCTAATTAAAAAATCATGTTATTTATTAAATTTGATCGAAATAACAAATGTCACTGTCATGCATTGGTATTTAACAATAAGGAAAATCCCGGAGAGAAGTACCAACTGTCTAGTGCAAACACAGGAATACCACAGACACTTGATTGTGCAACCAATAGATAGCTATAGTCCATCTTCTTCAATGCTACCAAAGAGTACCAACATGCCTAGAATTACGTGTAAATGACGTTTATAAAGTTTCACGATGTCCGCAATTCAATTTCATAAATTATACAGTGGTTAGATAGGGGAAAGTTCTACACTGAATACTATGGCAATTGACAAACATTATTTCATGTTTATGCTGTCCTAACATACGTTTTCTCACCTTTCCAAGTTCATTCTTTTGTTGGATATTATTCTCTCCATATCCTCTTTCCAACTCTACCTCTATCTCTCTTACTGAAAGTCAACTTTCCCCATCATTTCCCCTCATACATCTTCTTCCCTTTGACATCTCTTCCATCTTTTCATTGCATTCACAATCTTATACACCCTGTTTGGATTCTCTTCAACTCAACTCAACCCTTCTCAGCCTCCTCCTCCATAGCCCTCCCGCCACCACTTTCTTGCTCGCTTCTTCCAACCTCTATAACCTGCTTTAATAAATAAATATTTGAAAACTATTTTATAAAATTATTTAAAAATAGATAATAATTGCATTAAGCTCACTTGACGTTCCTCGCACTTTTTTCAGCTGAGGTGGAAGTGTATAATCTAATCCGATTCAAGAAATCATTTCCCTTTGAATAAATCCACTGTGTAAACAAATAAGGTCAATAGACAGCGACCTAAAAGAGGGTGCGAGTGTTTATTTTTACAACACCATCTAAGGTCACGTGGTGTCTAGTAGCCAATCACAAACACTTTGAATGTACGCCCCCCATGCGTGATATGCTACACCATGACCCAAATTAAATCAATCATCTTAATTTCCTCAATAGGGTGCAATATTAGTTTTTATACCTGGTGTTTGAACTTTCTCAGTCGAACTCTACGAAGGTCATATCTATTGTGGAATCTTAACGATTCCAACGCATCAATGACCAATCATTGTTTCGGACAAAAGTGACTCAACAACATAACCAAGCATAACGGATCGCTCCTCGTTCCTAGGGTACTTTCCAGATGAAAACAGTGGTGAAATAAAGGGTTTTGAGACCTTTTTTAACATTAGTGGGTGAAATGCAGGTTTTGAGAATTTTCTTAAAATTAACAAAAAATTTGCGTGCGTATAGGCCTCGTGTTAGTTACAAGAAGAAATGAAAATCGCTATCACTCTTCCAAGTGAAAATTAAGTATCGCTGGCATCAAACAAACAAAGAGTTCCGCGGAGGTACACATGTTTAGTGCATTCATATAAGTAATTTGGTGGAAATAAGCCCAAGGTTTACCAGGCCGCAGGTTTCCTTAAACATACGGTTCTGTTTCAGTTTTGTGTTCAAGCAATAAACCACCTACTCAGACCACTTATGCATTTTAGTTATCGTACTACGTTTGTTTTTACTAGCCGGCTTAATCTGTGTTTTTCATAATGCCGTGTATTGATAACATTTGATTTGTGCTATAAATAATCTCCCATAAAAATCCCTTGTCTCACAAAAATTTAATGTTTGGTTATGCTGTGCGTTTAATAAACTTTTCTTTTGATTTTATTCTTTTTTGTTTGAACAGTTTCCAAATCCCACTTACACCCTAGCCTTACTGTATGTTTTTTTTCTTTATTTTTTAAAATTCTGCATTGTAAATTTTTAGTTACAATATTTTGTGATCCTTGTTAAAGGTTCGGTATATTGTCGCAAATGTATCAGGAGGAACCATTCTCACTTGTTACAATCTGCGTCACTCAGTTCAATCCATTGCTCTCAGTTATCTCTGTCCAACTCCCACCGATGGTGCATGGTATTGTAAAAACTGCTTAGAAGCAATATTTCCTTTAAATCATAGATCATGGGATGACGACGAATTTATTCATGAAATCAAACAATTTTATCTTGACGAACAATTACCTTTAACAAACTTCAAATCCTTAACCATAAACCCCTTTAGCTTATAAGACGATGATGATAATGATCACATAATGTAAATGTATAGTTCCTAAAATTATGATAATTCAAATATTTCTGTAGGATTCCTTTAATAATCTAACAACAAATAAAACTCCGATATCAGTATCATACACTTCAACTCACGCAGCTTAATTAAAAACCTGGATTCAATTACCGACTATTTACAAACATTAAATCACAAATTCCCCCTCTTGCGTTTAGTGAACCTGGCTCAAAGAGGACATGCTCTGCTCTCCCCTCTTCTTCAACTACACATGTTATAACAATCGCTCGCACTGCAGATGCAATAAAACGAGGAGCGGGGTTGCGTTATCATTTCAGAGGAACTCACATACACAAAAAATCGTAACGACCTCAATCTCACAATTTGTACTGAATTCGAGTCCCTTTTTATTGAAAGTGAATACTAACCCAAAATCGATTATTGGTATAATTTACAGCCCGCTCCTGATACCTGCATCCCATTTCATTGATCACTTAATTCCACCATCTATAATCCTGACTCGTACTGCTAACTAGACTGTAAACCTCATTTTATTTTTTGACGCCCCGCCTTATATTCGACCTCTTTAAAATATCGCACCCATAACTCACCATGACTTCTTTAATACATTCTCTTCTGTCATTCTATCCACTAATCGATAAGTCCCCCCCCCTCGCGTGTAACTACTAGATCAGCAACTCTAATCGACAAATATCTTCACAAACATTCTTGATAATAACATTACCCCATATTTTCTTCAGCGATGTTACCGATTATTCCATTTCCTATATTCCATCTACTTGATAATAATATAAAAAGGGGTCCCCACAATGATAAGAGCACTACTCACTACACTCAATATCCCGTAAAAGTACCAAACTCAATATGTCCTTCTTTAGGATTGGATCTAAACCAAACTAACTGGGATAGCGTATTAGACTGTAAATTCAGCCGACGATTCTTACGATACCTTCATTCCGAGTTTACTACAATTGTTGATAAACAAAACAACCTGTCCTAAATCACACAAAAAAACAAGCGCAAACAATAAACCATGGGTCACTGCAGGTATAATTTAAATCAATAAAAGTAGAAACAAACTCTAACCAGACCTACCTAAACATCACTCAACCGAAGTAAACAAAATATATGTTAATACAGATAAACTCACTCACAGTATCAAACTATCTTGTATAACTATCAACAACTAATTTATTTAATAAAACAACATTAAAAAACACTTGGCGCTCTATTATGATATACTTGTAATCTAATAAGAACGCCAATGCTAACACTTTGGTCCGACAATTATTCCACATTAACTAGCCGAACATCATTTTGCCTCTAGAATTCAACACATTTTTTGCTGAAATTGTCCCAAAATTAGCCCAAAAAACTCACCAAGTCCAAAAAACTTTGCCGGTTCCTTCCTGCCTCCTTTTGAAAAAAATCAATTTTTTTCACCCTACACATCTTGAAAAAGAAATCATCATGGATATCATTGTACATTTCAAACGCGGCAATAGTGCTGGTTATGATGATAATAATCCCTACAGTGGGCAAGTATACTTAGCCCTTTAATACCAGACCCGCTTGCCATATTTTCAACCTCTCCCTCTCCACTGGCATCTTCCCTTCACAGGTCAGCCTTAAAATAGCCAAAGTCGTTCCCATCTTTGAAAAAAAGACATCCTCACATCTTCTCCATTCTCGTCCAATTTTCTTCTTCCCTGTTTCTCCAAAATTCTCGAACGCGTATCTATAACAGGCCCGGTAATTTTCTCTCTCTCCACCATATTTCCTAATAACCAATAAAAAACATGGCGTTAAAAAAATCATTCAACTGATCCTGGGCTCTCCTTGACATATGCGATAAGATCTCTCTGCACTGTTCAAAAAACTTCACACCATTGGCATCTTCCTATGACTATTCCAAGGCGTTCGAAATACCATAGACCCCCAATCTTCTCACCATAAACTCACCAATTAGGGTATCCGTGGCACTCCCATGACTCTTCTTTCTAACTATTCTTCAAGATAGACAGCAATTTCCTAACATTTTAATTCCCATTCTTCTGGTCTCCTACCAGTATCCTGTGGCGTTCCCCAAGACTCCATACTTGGTCACTTCCTCTTCTTACTTTTAGTTAAATGATCTCCAATTCTACCAAATTACTTTCGTGTGTCCTTTTTGCTGATGATACCAATATTTTTCCTCTCCATCCCACCGGACCCACCCTAGATACCCTACTCCAGCAATTCATACAGAGATCACCACGTCTCCCACTGTTTAAGCTAACAAACTTTCCTCATGTGTAGTAACTAACTTCCTCTACTTTACCACGAAAAAGAAAAATACATCGCAATAGACAACTCAAAATCGTGGCAACCTTCAATCCATCCTACTGACAGTACTATTTCCTTGGTGTTGTCCTGAATAGAAATCTCAACTGGAAAATCACACCACCCGAATAACTAACCTTATTGCCGTAAATAATGGGATTCTGAGAAATTAAGACTCTACTTCCCTCAAATATTCTGTTTACAATCTAATACACTTTATTCTCCCCTACCCTGTCGTATATACTATGCAGGGGGCAATTACACCCCATTCATTTGACTAATAACCTCGGCCTTGGACTTTTCCTACACAAGACTCACTATTATTCAAACTCAAAAAAAAGCATTCGTATCATTACCAATTCAAATTATCTAGCCCATACTAAAAACTGTTCTTTAAGCTAAATAACTTTAACATTATGGACCTTCACAAAATTCAAACTCTCTTTTTTATGATCGTTTTTGTTAAGCAACACTCTTCCTAAACATTTTACCAATTTTTTTCACCAAAGGTAATGTAATCCATAATTACAGTACCAGATATGCCCACCCACTTTATATCTATTAACACTTTGACATAATTAAATTTTTTCCTTAAAGTACAACTGGACCTAAATTTTGAACTCCTAGGCCCGGATTTAACTAACTCAAACTCACTAATAACTTTTAAATACTACAAAAAATACTTATCTCTAATTGAAACTTTGATGAAAATAAATCATACTTTCTTCTTTTACCATCTTCTGCCGCGTGGTTTCTGTTTGGACGATTGTCACATCTCTAGGTACCCCCTCTGACATGTGTTCTCCTCTTTTAACATGCGAACACTCTCCGTGTATTTTGGTCTTTACTCTCGTCTTGTCTTTGCCTCTCGTCTCGTCTTGTCCGGTTTTTTGTCCTGTCCTTGCCGATATATTACTTCATTATTAGCTTTTCAAGGTGGGGGGCCATCTAAAGCGTTTAAAGTGAATGCCTCATCCTTCATATATCTGTCAAAAATCAGTATGCTATTACCTTCAGTTTAACCTTGGTCAAATGAATGATTTATCTCTATTCTAATTCTTTTCATATATTATAATATTATCTTTGTTTGATTCTGAATATATATTTTTTTTCTCAATTTTGTATATTTTATCATTTTTCTTCCAAGACTTTGTAATCAGGACTTACCTTTGCATTACATGACTTTTGTATACTGTTATTCTAATAGTTTTATGTATTTTGGACTATGATATTGTAATAACTTGAAACTTGAACTTGACAAACAAACTATATTTATTTTAATTGAAATTGTGCATATCAAAAATAAATCCCGCAACAAACAAGTCAATTAATATACAGTTCAATTAATAAGGTAGATTTTCTGGAAAAGTTAGGCTCTTTAAAACCTGTTACAAAAAATTAAAATGTACAACTGCAATGTTTACACATTCATGTGCCAAAAAAATTCACAAAACTTACCTTCTCCCATAAGGATGTCTTTATTAAATTTGATGACGAATAAAACAATGGACACTTTCATGCATTGGGATTTTACAAAAGGAAATACCCGAGAGAAGGTCCAACCTGTCTCGTTCAACACAGGAATACCACAGATCGACACTTGATTTTGGATGCAATAGATACTGTAGTCATCTTCTTTCAATTGCTACCAAAATGAGTACCAAACTGCCTAGATTAAAGTAAAAAGCGTTATAAAGTTAACATACATCATTCAATTTCGCAAGTAAATACGTGTATAATAGGGCAAGGTCTACACACTGAATCTATGGAATTGACACCTTATTTCATTGTTTATTCTGTCTAAACCTACGTTTTGCTCACCTTCTCCAGTTCATGTGTCTTTTGTTGGATTGATGATTAGTTTGCACTTTGGCCTTTGAAGTTGTCCTTAACTGTAATAAAGGCTTTGTCTTTCCCATTTTTTTTGACAGCGATGGTCGATTCTATCACTAATTTTAATCTTTCGTGTTGTTCGTATATTAATTCCGCACAGTTTAACTCGGCTTAAGTTATTGTCAGCTTACAGACGGAAAACTCACCTCAGCAAATTGAAGGTTAATGGTACAATTTAAACACAATATGCCGGAGATAAATAAAAAGCCCTCTATCTTTTTTTTCCAAACCCCGGACGGCTAAACAATCGTTTATTTATTTATACTCAGCCTAACATGCCAAGGCAATTTAGAATCAATCAGATCCTTGAGTTATCCGATGAACAATTTAAGTTCACACAGTTCCAATTGATTTCTGTTTTATTCAAATATAAAGTAATACCATCGTAATCCAACTATTTTCATTCGAGAATGCCATCAGAAAATATTGTCGCTCTGACAGTTGTCATGATTCTGAATATTTGGAAAATTTGGTCTGGACGGAAACTTAAAGACCACTATCAGTGAGTTGAAAAATATTTGAAATTTGCAGGAATCGCTTTCAAAGTGAAGGATAAGTCTGTTTAGTTCCTTTTCCAGCTGTAGAATTGACAGAAAGGAAGAAAACGGCAGTGTGCCAACGATACGAATCTTCATTCAATTAAGTGTTTTAAGTAGTGCGTTCGGACAGTAATGACTAACATATCCGATTCGTCCTGATTAGATTGCTTCTGGTCTTATCATATTAAGGTGGGGTATGTTATGATAGCCTTATACTTGTTGCATCAGAATGCAAAATCTGATTTTTGGGGGATGATTTTTTCGATTTGCTGATTTAGCAAATCACTGATATGTCTTTAACTACGTAGATTACATATAATCAAAAGAAGTTGAAAATGTCCACATTTGTTGAGTATTTTGCCCTTTTAAATTATCCGCCCCATCGCTTACCGAAAAACGATTCCGACAAATTCACATCCGCGGGCACCTGGTGACGTCCAAGTGATGACCCTCATATCGCAAGTGTTGCCACTTTCCTATTCGAAGGACTGGCCGCTGGGGGGGGGTAGACATGCCATCCTAACAGTTCAACAGCCTGATTCAAATCGGCCTCACTCCCGGGCGCGACTCGAGTGCTAGTCCTTTCAAGGACTTAACGGTAGGAGGGCGCATGACGCGTATCGACGGTTCCACTCAGACTTGCCTAAAGTCTAGCCCTGGTCACGAATATTTAAATCTAAATCACAGTTATTGGCATTACACTATTTGCAGCGGGGTTAATCCCCTAAAACCCCGACGGATTTTTTGAAGTCAATAATTTATCCTTTATTTATCATGATATTACTAGATTCTTTGGAACTAGGGTTTAAGAGGAGCTTTTTTTAATGAACTGAGACAGAGGCTACCATAGTAAATGCCGTAGCAGTTCCGCAAATTACCGTTTGGAAATCCCCACAGCCCAAATCGAAGGCAGTCGTTGTCCCTACCCCCCCCCCCCCCCACCCCCGTGGAACTGCGGATCGATGTGTTTTTTAAATCAATATATTAAAACACAACGCAATGAAACAAAATATGCCATTCTGTACTTTTTCAAATTTTATTATTACTTTCATTATCCATCAATAGTACAGGTCAGCAATAACAATCGAGTCAACACTAGTTTGGCATCACTTTGACGTCACAGAGAGCGAAATTGGGCGCTTTTGATCACTGAAGCATGGCTAAAAAATCCGCCGTTTTCTTTCGTATGTCAAAAAGCAAAACTTAAAAATGCCTCTATTTTGTTAATTTTACAATCAAATTGTATTATTTTTTTTATTCCGGGAATTCGTGATGGTATGTACATAGATTTTATGAATGTCGTCAACTGAGCTTGACAAAAAATCTTGACATAATTTCCTTTAACTTCCAAATCCATTTTTAACATCCACAAATGTGTTGTCATTTGGTAAACGAATTAATGTAAATTAGCACGGTCAATAAGAGGGCGACAAATAATAATGTACTTGGCGACTACGTTCACGTGCTAATTGTCGATCCAATGCATATGGTCTTATATGTACGTATGCGTGATTCTGCTAGCCATACCCAAATGTCATTATAATAATTTTTCCTCAAGTGAGGGTGCAATCTCAATTATTACACCGGTTCGCTCTTTTGAACTTTTAACCAAGGTCTACCTATTGTTTGAATTCAAGAGGAAATATTTTAATCAATTCACTCATGCATGATCACGTTTCGGACTACACGACCCACTGCAAACAATAAAGCAAGTCAACAGATCACTCCTCTGAGGTAGAATTTCAGAAAATAGGCATTATAAATAGGAATTTTGAGCTGTATCAGCGACCACTTTGTACTTTGTGATACAACAACTAAAAACACAACCTAATCACTATTGCAACGAGACCAGATAACGTTTGTTTTCAATTTCCCATTCCAATGTCGCGGAATATACATGTTTTATAAAATATTTCAATATAACCTTAATATTTGGACTACCCCCGTTGTGCATCCTGGACGCAGGCTTCGGTATAAATTTTTTTTGTTTACTCGTCCACTTTTTTTTTTTTTTCCAAAAGTTGTTTTTAAATTGATTCCGTTGTAAGCTTATAATTAAAATAAGAAATTCCAAAAAGTGCATACATATAAACATTACAATTTCCCCCCCGCCACAAAAAAGAGTATTTAATGTTAGGACCTAAAATATTGTTAGGGACCTAAAATATTTGTAATGACACCTAGGTAGGTTACTAACGTCTTGAGTTTGAACATCATTTAATTAGTAACGTGAAATCATGTTTTAGAAATTGATTCAATCTGTTTTCTTAAAATTAGAAATTTCCGCAGGGTGCATAAATAACCACATCCTGTCCCCACAACAAATAGGAAATTGCCTTGCATCAACTCCAAGATGATCCACCGATGACTTCTTCTAAAGTCCCAACTGAATCTTACCCCCGAAACTCATCAAAACAACAGTGACTACATTCAATGAGATGCTGACTGACCATGTCGCCCAATCCATCACCAAACCCTTCAACAACACACCATCTTATTTTTAAAGAGCACGGCAAAGCCAAACGCACGCAAAGCTTTCGAATATGAACTTTTCTTTATCAATGAAGAGTAACGATAAACCAAAACCAAAAAACTGATATGAAATCTGTGGTGTTAACTAACAACAAGATATACAAAAACGGCCAACTATGCCTTAAAATAACCACCAAAAAGCTACCAGGTGGAAATATTAAGCCATTCGGCCAATTACTTACTGGTTTTCAATTATCAATCCAAAACCTCTCCCTGAACGACGGGGAACTAAGACTGGGCTTGATGCTTCATCAATAACTGTTTATCTTGAGATAACAGTTATTCAATATGGTCACTCAGAAGCATGACAACTTGGTGACAGATTTACCATTTTTTTTTACAAATTTTACAACTTCCCCAACCCGCAATTCATTTTTCCGCCCGTTTTGTTTCTGGTGCTTTTGTACTTTGTATCTTCTTTTTATGACGTGTGCTTTTGCTCAATTTAGCTGTCAAAATGGTTTCAATAACTTTACTTTGTCGTTTTAAGTCTTAAACATATTTGTGTTCCAGATAATACTATTATTTGTCGTTGACAGATCTTAAAAACTTTTGTGTTAGCAGATTCAATGACATTGACATAAGTGAGACGTCGTCTTTAATGGAGCAAAGTATAGATTTAACAGACAAGAGACTTGCAAGCTTTCGTGGAAGCGTCTGAAAGGTGAGGTTCTAGAGAGGGCGGGATGGGGCTGAGGAGGTTTATGGAAAGGAAATGATAAAGGTGTGGGATAGCGCGTGCTTGATAATGGGGGGCTTGCCGGTGGTTAAGTGTAGGGTTTACCCTAGAATCTAGCACATCATCAAATAGATCTTTCCTGACTAACATCTTATCGCTTTGTATTGGGTATCTGCACAATGCTTGTCGACAACAAACATTTCGCTGATTTGGAGGTAGCCCATACTTATTCATGCTAGTGGCGAAAGGTTTAGGAGGTCCCCTCCTGCTTCTTTCAGCCATCCGTCCGTCGATGAAACTAAGTACGGTGACATAAAATCAAGGTTGGGATAATTGGTAATTCTTTATTAATGTACTTATATGTTTGTCATGACTTAATTGAAATATAATTCACTTTTAAGTAATTGCCTTGGGTTGTATAATGCCCACATACGAATTTTATTCGAAAATAACCTATTTTAATTTTATAATTAAAAAACAATCTTCGTATTTCAATTATTCCATCTGCATAACGGACCCTCATAAAGTACTAAGTCAGTAGTTCGCCCTTGCGTAAAATCGCAATACTTTGCTTGCCTACTTTGAACGTATTGCCCGACCACTTACTTGTAAGTTGTAATAGAATGTCCCCCACCCGCCCTGCATCCTGTGTTTCACACCGCGTCGTAGCATTTGGGTTTGCGTTGTCGTCTTTGTCGCGTTTGTTATTACGCCCGCACTTGGGTGCGGCGCCAGTGCTTATGGCGTCCACTCTACTGCCACGACGAAGTGTAACAAGAGTATCGTAAACTTTTGATGCTGTGGCTTTGGAGCCATGGTGATGTCAATAAAACTCTGATACACGCCATTATTTTTATACGGCCCTTGAGTATAATGTTTCCGAGTACATAAATGTTCACGCATGATCCGGGGTGGTTCTCACTTATGGTTTGGGTAGGATGTGCGGCCGAGTGTTGAACCACCATCCCAGAATATACCAAAAATGCAGATTTGGCTACCCCTCCTTGAGCCTAGTGTTTCCTCAAATTGGCACACAAGGCCACGGCTGCCCCTTGTGGTTACAATATTGCTTAAGGCAGATAACCTACGGAGCTAACCTTGCCAGTGTCCGTGGTCGGAAGGTTGTACAAAATACGTATCTTGGCATTATAAGTTTAGAACCTGTCCACAGAAAACGTGAAATATTGCGATAGTGACAAAATAGTGATTTTTGGTGTTATTTGTTTTACTTTTTCTTCTTTGTTTTTGTTTGTTTTTTACTTCTTATGCACTTTGTCACCAAAATTGACACTTTTATAAATCTATCTGAATTTATTGATTTCCAAATGTTAAACTGTGTCACACGGAATAGTGTTACATTCTTTGGTTACATTCTTTGGGCTTCTTTGGGGTGTTACTTGACTTTAGTTTACGGCGGGAGACGTGGCCGCAATTCGATATGTACCAAGTGAGACCACAAATGCCTAATGGTCTCAATTTAAATCTTTTTGGTGAATTAAACAAACTATTTCCAACTTTTTAAGAATTTTGAAGAGACGATTTTTGAAAAACCGCTTCTCATACTCTTCGGTAATTTTGATACCCATAGCAAAACAGAAAGGCCTGACTTCTCTTTCTCGCCACCATGCCCTTAATTATAATACGTTTCCACTATATAGAACCGCCCAGAGGCTTTGAACTCCCCAGGTCACATAATCCTATTCCTCAGGCAATAGAGCACTATTGTTCTACAACTTTATCACATTTTGAATCGGGTAAAGTGTCGTTGTTATGTGGAGGCGTTGGCGTGGCCACAACACGCTTGTGTGAGAGGTTGTTTCCATGAAAACAACAATACACGTGGCAGCAGTGTTCGACCACCGCTTACGCTACACTATGGGCAAACCTGGATAATAATGTGTGTCATTTTTCGATGCAGATGCATACTAAAGCAAAGCATGCAGCTTGAGTATGACGGGGAGTATGACAGCCTAGAGTAGGCTAGCCAGACACAGCTTAGAAACTGTGTGTCTTGTATGTGATCGACCGACATACACAAGGAGGTCAGCTTTTGTGTATGACGTGTATAAAACAATATACAATTGACTGCTCTATACTCTCTGCCAGAATTGTTCAGAGTTATTTACCGTGCGCCGAGCGTGACGTGCGTCAACACGGAAGTGAATGCCTGATTGGCTTGTTTGATTAGGTTGGCCTCCCCATTGGTTAATCGCGCATGAGGCTACCCATAGTCTCCGCCTCTTTATGCAAATATTGCGGCGCGAGCGTTGCCGACCTCTGAAGGATATTCTGACAGCAACTGTAGGTTATTCACCACTAACTCCCCAACACACGAAGTCTATGGAAAAACTAACAACTTTCAGCGCGTTTCTTCTTTAAAATTCTCAAAGAGGAAATACAACAACACCACGTCAATGTACAAGCTAAAGTCACTAAATAACTAAATTTTCAACATTATAGTGACCAGAATTTTGTTTAGTTACGAATCACCAAACTAACAACATATTTAAATGCCCAGCACGAGATGCTCTGAAGTCGGGACGCCTAATAGTTGGCAAATCGTCAAATTTTTGAGCGAGGGGCAAATTGGCTCAATTTTACTAAATGTACCAGTCTAACATGCCAATCATGAAATTCCACCACTTTGTTAATATAACACACTTTCACATTGCAAAGCAGGTTGTTCAGATGCCATGCAAGAAAATAGTCCACCTAACTATTTTTCGGAAGACCACATCCCATAGGGAAAATAGTAGACCTAATATTTGTATCATGGAGAATCTGAAATATCTAGCACAGAAATAGATATGAGTGAATGGATCATATTCAAGAATATAAGTAACTGTCAACAATACCTTTCCTTCGCAGAACGTTCGTATATCATCTTCGCTGACAGTGTGTGATTTTCTTGTTCTAAAAACAACAAAAATAACATTATAAACTACATTAATACAATTTGGCTAGGAATTGTAAGGATTTTCTCAATCGTCCAGTACTAGACATGTAGAGTTTTCTACTATTTGGGAAATGTTTTGTTGTCGAAAGTCTCAGAACTATATATAGAATTAGCTACTTAATTAGAAATCTTTGTGATCGTCAGAACTGGTATATAGCGTGTTGATATTGGTTGAATGTAGAATAAGCTTCTTTACTTAATGCATGCACAGACTTCTTCATGTGTGCGTTCATCTGGCACTCCTATAACCTGAAACAACAAAAGAAACGTATAACGCTTATCAGAAAGACCATTATTATCAGCATCATCATCATCATCTCCACCACCTCCGCTACCACTAGTAGCGGGTGACCAAAGGGACACAGCGGCTAAATCCAGAGTCATAACTTGATACATGACGACGAACTAAAGAGTGTAAACCAATGTACCTTAGGGAGGAGATGCCTGATGATTAGAGTTTTAGGTCCATCTCTGCTTAAGAATAACAAAATGTTTCTTGAAATCTGTTTAAAAGACAATCTGGGTGAGTATCTTACCTATGGGAGCTAAAGGTCATTTGACCTCATAGACAGATATTTTTTTTTTTTGCAAACTACTTCCATATCACTTTTGAATTTGAATAGAGGTTTTAACTTTACCCAAACCAACAAAACCCCACGCCATTTTCTACCCACACCCACATTTGGATACAGTTCCGAATATTGTCCTTCTATTGAAATTTGCCTGCAATTTGTCACCCAAATTAATATTTTTTTATGAAAAGATCGCAAATGTCCTCGTCTCAGAGCCCCAGATTTACCGAAGTTGTCAATAGTTTGGTATCTAAAAAAGCTAACTATTTTCCGCTTTCCCTGTAAAATCTTAGGGCTAACAAGATGTTTGTTTGTGGATTTTGAGCGAAACTATGCCCCATTTTGGTCGAAATTTGTGGTGTTAAAGAAAGCTACTATTTTTCCTCATTTCCCTGTGAAATCTTAGGGCTAAATATTTGGTTTGGCTTGTTTATGAGCGAAAATATTCCACATTTTGGTCGACCAAAATTAATTTTTACCAGTGATCTATTGACTGTAAAATCGATTTTTTAGCTCTCACTTCAAAACGGATGAAAATCAGCGCGAAACGTTACCGGCGGGGTTATCCATCAATATGAACATTATATACATTAAATTGGTTGAGCTCCTTTAATTTAATGTTGCATCAAAAAAGTTATCATAGACTTTCTGTTACCTACAGATTTTGACGTCGGTTAAAATCTTCCTGGCGGACAGGAAAGGACACGGTTGGGTGAATTTTCTCATTTTTTGACCAAATGGCAATTTTTTCATCATTTTATTTTACAGCTGATGTTGATGAATTAAAAGAACTTTAATTTAAGAACAGTTGTCTAATTCTCATTTGGTTACCTTGGCAATGACAATACACATTTTTAAACCTCCGTGGCTAACATTGATTTTGAATAGTTCTACATTGTGGTTGGCATGAATCTGCCTTCCTTGAGAATTTACCATTACACTAAATTTAAAGTCAGGTATTGCCAGTAACAATATGCAGTGTAATATAAATTGTTTTTATTTGAATTGAATTAAAATTATGAAAAATGCATATACATCTGACGATCACCAGGATCAGAAGGAGAAGAGATATGGGGGTGGAGGGGGAGGATGGCAACAAGTGAGGTAGCGTTATTTTTTCTTGTTAGATCTAGGAGGCAATTTTCCCCAACCCAAGCAGGGATCCGCTCGATTGATTTTTTCAAATGCATCCTAAGCATTAATTTTTTTTTGTCTTCCATATAATTTTTATGTCAATCTTATAGTATTTAATACAGCACCCATTACTTAATTATAATGTCTCATATTAGTTTTATTACACTATTTTTCCTTATTGTAAGCATGCTTGTTCCAACAGAAATAGAATTGGGATATTTACCATATTTAAAATTACTTATACAATAAGGTTACTACCATGATAACCTTTTCGGTACTTGAATTTCAAATTTCATTTTCTGTGTTCACATCGAATATTGCATCTATTACAGATAGATTTATTTTTCTACCCCTTTATTTGAAAAATAATTGAACTTGCCTCGAACCAAATTTTCTTTATATCTTTACAATAGCAGAAAAATTTCCAAATAATCCTTCACTCACATATTTTGCAGTTATTTGTAGACGCTTTCCCCATTCTTTGTAAAAGAATTCTTGTTGGGTATATATTGCTTAAAATTTTCCAATTCAGGTTATTAACCTTGCTTCACTAAAAGTTTTTATTATTTTTGCATACTTTCCCATTCAAAAACATGATTTTGGGAATTTGTTATTCCCAGAACCCTTCACATATGGTTTTACAGACACAGTCTTAAATCAATTATAGTACAACAACTTAGATGTACACTTATTAATGGAAAGAACTGTGAGCCATACGCCAGGCATATTCCACCTTCATCGTTGTTTTCCCTCTTTCTCTTTTTCCAATTCTTCGGAATTGCTGTTGTGTAAAATAATCGATCATTACCCCACCAGGGTTCTTACTCTTGTTTTAATTTCGTTAATTGACATAAAGTTACCATCATCATCGTTACAAATTGATTATGTAAGAAAACCCTGTTTTATCCAATCTTAAAATATAAACTTTTTCCAGAATATAGAATGCAATTTGGGTCCATATAAAATTTCTTGACATGGTGTCTTCAATTCATTTTCCTTTAAATCATTGTTGTAGTCGAACCATGGAACTATATTGATTACGATATAAAGGTGACATCTTTTAAGATCTTGCAAAAGTTTCGTTTTACATTTTGGTTATTAGTATTACATTTAATTAAAATATGAAACCTAAATTCAGTTTTGACAGCTGAGCGAAAAAAAGGGATATTTTTCCATGTTGCAATGTCTTCCCTCGCTAAATCTCTTAATCAGGAAACCTTTAATGATCAAGAAACGAGGGTAGGTGAATCATCTTTAAACCACCTTTCATATCATTTATGAGAGTAGTTATGACGTTTCGTTGCCACCCCAGACAAATTTAAAATAAGGTTGTATTCAATATTCATTGAATCTGAGGTAGTCATAATATTATAATAAGAGAATGTGCTATAAGTAAACTCTTTACCAAGACATCTCCCCACCATCGTTAAATTCTGTATTTCCAGGTCTGGTAATGATTTGTTTATCTTGTTATTGTGTGCCAAGTGTTCAGCTATGTCGTTCATAGATTGCTACTACAGTAACAATACCCAGTGTTTACTGAGGTTAGGGTTACAATCAGGGGACGAGGAGGGCGGCAACAAAATCCAATTTCAGACGTCGCCATGCATTGGTTTAACACGTAAAAAAGCGAAATCTTGACGAAAAAATCTGAATTTTTATATGTTTCAAGGAATATTTTCTTAGTTCCAACCAAACCGTGGAGTGACGAATTCAACTCCAAGGAAGGGTGTTTCTGTAGTTTTTTGTATGAATAACGAACGAGGAACGAGTGGTCGTATGTGGGTCATGGAACCCCCATGACCGACCCACATCAAAAAACCCAAATTGTTTGCGTTTGCACTCTGTTATTGCGCATTTCTTTTGACATTTTTGGTGAGTTGCTATGTAATGAATGAGGCTTGGCCGCCACCGCCTGGAAACCAATTTCCTTTCCAAGTTAAGTTATATTGTTTGGTTTTACGTTATAGTAAAGAATTACAATGTTACCAATGCATCTTCGACAGCTTCATGTTTCATTAAAGCACACTTCCAGCTCTACTGTGTAAATTAACAGTCTTACTGATGATCACATCCTACCCAAGAATTAAACACAATACAAAACACTTTAAAGATAAAAACCGATCTGACACACACAACCCAAGATCAAATACCTTGTTACAAGTGGTGTGAATCCTGTATCTTTAACATTTTATTACAACAAAGTTGTGAGTCTTTAAAAATGTATTGCTAACATTGACCAGTATAATGGATCCACAGCGGCAATAAAATTTATTCCAGAAATACAAAAAAAGTTAAGGGATACAGCCCTCTAATTACTTCCCTTCCTAGCAACCATTTTGAGCTTGGCCGTTACTTCTTCAGTCAATAGGAATCCGTATTTTGGTTTGTTATCTATCCATATATCCTTTTATTGGAAATTGTGGCATAATCGGTTATTTTTTGGTCTAACCGTGGTGTACATTATGGTGTTTTTTCTCAAAAATAAGGAAGTGGTATTGTTCGAAGTGAAACAATTCAAATCAGAAAATCAGACGGTTCGCGAAGCGATAGAGCGGCGGTGAATTTCCGAGGGTGGATAGGAAAAACGCATTTATGAAGAGAGGGGTGTTTTTTCACACGTTTAGGTTGTCCAATATCAACACATTTATCTTTCTTGCGATGGGAAGGGAATTAGAGCGTCGTAACTTTTTGGAATACTTACAGTGTGGCGACCAAGTAACTCGAAAGTATCCTTTCTCATCCATAATTCCAAGATTCTATAACAGAAGATTGAAGTGAAGGACTTAAACTTCTAAATTTTTAACCATTGGAAATTTCAAAAATAAATAATCATTTGACATAACTTGTTATACTACCTGTTTATGCCACCATCCTCTTCTTATCCTTGCATTCATTGGTCCTGTTTACATCATCCATAATATTTAAATATGGAATACCACCTCGCACACAAATCTCACCACGGGTGTTCACAGGGACTATTTCACCTTTGTCGTTCACTATTTTTCACCTGTAAGTATTTTTTTTATAAATAGAAGGAAATTACTCTATGTCAGAATTATAACATTCCATAACATATCTAATAATAATAATACGCATTCCGATGCGCACATGAAAACAAAACAAAATAATCCATAAAACAGTAACATGAAAAACTGAGTTACTTATCATAAGCAAGAGTTTTTTGTGTTTTTATATTTTAAATTCCTTCAAATCGCAAATAGAAGCCGGTCCGCCATATGGAGAATAGTCCGAGAGAAGATGGTTGTCCAGGATCGAAGTTGAATGCGAGAATGCCTCTATTGAAGAAGTCAACAGATGTAAGAAAGGTGCCATGTCTACGGGTTTTCCAATGATAGGAAGGAGTTTTATTGAATTTTATCCAAAACTCGATCATTGATTGCCAAGTCAGACGTTGTAAAACTGGTACAAATATATTAAAGTGTGGGAGCATGCGCGCGGCAGTATTTTGATTTGTTGAAGTTTACTTAGTTTTTTTTCATGTACCCCTACAGTAAGCATGATGTTTTATTATTTTGGTTCAAAATAGAGGGGACCATAGCTATTACCCGTTTACTCTAATGTAGGTGAGATGATGTTTTTGAAGTTTTATTAGTTATAGCCGTTATCATACCGGTACGATTTGTGTACAAGTGGAAATGTACAATTGGGAACTAACAGAGTGGATAACACCGCGGGAGACTGGTAGGTGTCTAGTCTTATCCAGTGTGGGCATAAAATGGAATATAAGAAACAAAAAAATATTATATAAACCACATCTAAATTCGCCAATAACTTTAACACCGTTTAAAAGGACTTTTACTCTTCACTGCCATCTATTTGGATACTCCTGGGCAGAGTATATACATTGAAGAAGGGTTATGAATTGCAAGCGAATCTCCTTTGTGAAATCAATAATATCTAATAAAGGTTTTAATTCAGTACAGGTGTGGATCACAAAGCAGGACGGATGTGCCACTTGCAATATTTAGCCTACATAATCCTTTAGTCGCTGTATCTTACAATCTACATACGAAACTAACTTCATATTTTTATACTCTTAATTTTCCTTCTATCTCCTTTCCTTCTTAAAGGTCCATTGACCGATCGCTAATAGCCTGTACCCAGAAGCCCAATTTTACCGGAAGTGGGCAACATTTTGTGATCAGAAGAAGCTACTATTTTCCCATTTACCCTGTTGAAATCTTAGGGCCAAAGGATTTTCGGTTTGGAAGTTATAAGCGAAAATGTATCACAATTTGGTCGACCAATATTAATTTTACACAGTAGTCTATGGCTTCCGAAATCACGTTTTCTGCTCTCACATGAAAACACATTGAAAAATCGGCGCGAACCTTTACGGTGAGGTTTTTGTGAAGGCGCATCTCTCAGATGAAAAACTCATATCCTTAAATCGGGCCACCCCCATTTTTACTGTTTAATTTCGTTTTAATTTGTTTTTGCCGTTTGCACTGTCTTATGTCCTTTTTATCGTTTAATTTAGTCCAATAGATCTCATTATCTTTTACCTCAGTTGCCACCGTTTGGATAGACTGCTGCAGATTCCAAGACTTCAACAGGATCAAGAGGATGAGACAAATGTATTCCAAGCATTTCTTTTCACCATTTGATTCTATTATTGCCAACACAGACATTATTTATTTCGTTACAGTCAAACGTTGTCACTGGAGAAGTATGTTAAAGGGACACAATGGCATGAAAAAATATCCAGACATAAGTGAATGGTCCTTACTGAAATCACTTGCACAAATTTGAAAACAATTTGGGTGTTTACATTTTGTAAAAAAAAAAGGAAAAGTAACTAATATTATTTTTATTGTAAGCTTCACTTCTCAACCAGGATGCCTGCATTACCTGCCAGCATTATCAAACTTGAAAAACATGCAGCAACAGCTCACGGACCATTGGCCTAATTGTAATGTGGAATCCTGCTAATCTACCTTTCACTTGTCAGATCGAAATCTTACTATAAGCCTAAAGTATAATGCTTGAATCCTGGTCGGAATGCTTTTGCAATTGTGTCACAAAAACATGATGGATACACTGTAATATTCTGGCAAGGATTTCAACACCTTGATTTTCTGTGGCAGGAAATGTCAAATGAACTGGCTTAGAATGTTGCTGTTTTTACTGTTTCTCCTGCCTTGGTGGCCCTTTAAAGATCTCTTGTCACTGTGGCTTTTAAATCAATTATTTAGAGAGTCGCTGAAAAAATACTCACCGAATTCCCACTTCTAGGATGTTTTCCAGCTGCTATTGCTGTTGTTTGGTCGTTGTCATTGTAGTTGTGATGATGTTGTTGTGTTTTGATATTGTGGTGTGAATGTTGTTGTTATCATTGTTGTTGATGTTGTTTGTTACCAGTCCCTGTAGTTGGTGTTGTTGTTGGTTGTTTTGTTGTTGTTATCGTTGTTGTTGTTGTTGTTGTTACTATATCAAATTTACATCTTATCCTAGCATTTTAAGGTTTACTAAAACTATATCTTACCACAACTATATGCCAGGTATGAATAATGAATAGCACCCTTGTAACAATAATCAGAACCTAACATTTTTGATATAGCAAAACGTGTACTGCATTGATTGACGTCTTCATAGTACCACCAACCACTGACGCACATGATTTCAATGGACATGAATTATTGGACATAGACTTCCTATGTAAATGTTTAAACTATTTCGATCCATATTAATGTCTTTAAATTCAGGTGCAATATCGGTCAAAAACGTGGTTTTTAATTCTAATGGCAAGTGTTGATCTATTTGATCTATCAGTGATATATGTGCTTATAGTCCATTATCAATTTCAAGTGATACTTATCATACCTTATTGTGTTTTAAACAAAGTTTTTGTTCTGGTTATTGGTTGGATCATTGGATCAGACCACCCGGTTCAGAAACGTTTCACAAAACTTGTCATAACTTTTGAACACATTACCCAAACAAAACTTTTAAAGATGAGATTATGGGCAATCAAATTCCTTACAATTAGACACAACAATTGCATAAAATTCTCTTCGAAACAAAATCGCATTGAGCTGATGAACCTGCGTTTTCATTGACACACACTACTGTATTTACTATCTATGCCATAGCCCAATGTCATACTAAACAAATGAGAAAACTTTTTTTTTGGCACCAAAAAATTTGAATGCTCTATTTTTCGCAAATGTAAGCTTTTCACCTGAAAGGGTTAACACTGTGTAAGTGACAAGGGGGGGGGGTTCCTAGGGACCCCCAAAATTTGTTTTCCGCGCGGAGCCGCTTTACGCGTGGGAAGTTTTTGCGCCGAACTTTTTGTACTTGTCTGACTTTTAAGTGCGCTTCTTTTCATACCAAAATACTTAAATTGGCCAAGCCGATTTGAGGTTAATAAGTGGGGGTCTCATGGACCCCCCCCCCCCCCCCTCCTGGTCACTAACGGAAGTCATTTCAGAATATTTTTAAAAATAAGAATAAAACCCAGACCAACGCCCATTTTTTTTGCTGATAGAAGTTCACACATACATGTAAGTAAACAATGATTAGTAACATTAAAAAAAATTAACCGCTTTATGTGCTGAAACAAACAATTTCATCATGGATGTTGACCAAACTGTTACGGACAAACCTCTATGGGGAAAAAGACGTGCATTTTGCAACACCCTTAAAAATACAGGATTCCCTAAAACTGCTAGTGTTTGGTTAATATATGTATTTGGTCTTCTAGAATAATATCAACATAAAATAAGTTTTCAAAATGTTTGGTGTAAGCGCAAGGCTCATTTGTAATTTTCCGTCTTTTTTTTCCCCAATATTTCGCGTGTTTTGAAAACATGTTTTGGCCCTAATTTGCAGCCAACATAACAATTTCATTTTTGTTTTGCTGATTGGGTTGTCTTCTACCCTTCACATGTGGTATAAAATTTCTGCAAAATTTCCTTGAAAGTGGTTTCTTAAGGGGGGGTCCCTGGAACCCCCCCCCCCCCCCCTTGGGCACCACGGGAGTGAAAACCCTTGGTCATTAAGTGTTAAGGCTGAGAGATATTTCTTTGGTTAAAAAAAGTGAAATTTATAATTTTGTATTGGAGCAAATATGAAATTCAGCCTATGATTTTGTTTTTGAATTGTAAGTGTACCGGTTTTTTTTTAACCTGTTTTAACTTTTCAACATTTCTGTAGCCAAACATAGACAATAACCTATTGAAAGTCTAATCATATAAAATTACCTACATATGACTCAATACATGGACCTCGAATTTCTCGTTGCACCTTTAATGCTAGCTAAAAAAAATAGATTTCGTATTTTTAATTTAGCTTAGGAACGCAATACTGACATTCATAGAAAAATATAAGGAATGGTTCGATACCTTTTACATATGCAAGATTATAGAGTGGGACCCATTAAAAGTTCAAGTGTCTCATAGAGCACGTGACATTGCTGTAAAACTGAAAATTCTAATTTTAGAACTTTATCTGCGGATGTGTTAACATAACTATTGTTTGACGAATTATTTGTTGTGTACTTCTTGGAGGAAAGGTAAGTTATCGGTTCCTTTTAATTTTATTAATGCCATTCTTAACTATAAAGTAATGAATCCAAGAAAACCAAAGTCCTTACAGTAACATATGGTGCTAGTTGCTTCAATTTCCTTCGTAACGCACTTGGTATGATGCTTCCAGTTACATAGTGGTAAATTTAATTTCCTTTTTGCAATTAAGACTCGAGTCCCTGTCCATGGATTTCAAACAAAAGTCTAGTATAATTAATGAAAAATCGTTTTTGTTATATGTCCCCTGTATTTGGCAACCAGTCTGAGAAGCCATTTCCTGTACAAAACATTACTTATCTCATTAATTCCAGTCATTTCCGTACAAAGAACAAACACGAAACACTGCATATAAGCAGCAAACTTTATGGTTACTGGAAATTGTCATTTTTGAAAACATCATAACACTCCTGATATTAATTGGTCTGTGCGAGTACATACCTATTTTTAAGAACAATCTAGTTTTGTGATAGCAGATTGAACTCCCTTCCCTTCTAATCATGGCTTTTTTGGCAGGTTAATTTTGCTGGTTATATTTGTCCATTTTTTTGGAATAGAAGCAGACGATGCAAACCACATGATGATGTTGTATTTAAAATATGCTTGGTTACTGCAATATAAACCTTGCCCGACTTGGCAGTTCGGATTAAATAATTAGAAATGATTGTTTGGAGCTCTCCATAGTGAGAGAAAAACAACACATCATTAGTACAATTGAAATCATGGCCGTTTCTGGTTGAACCTTACTAAAAGAGAGATAAATATTCTTAAATTAACAATCATTTCATTTTTGAAATGCAACATTCAAGATACATATGCAGAACTGAACAATTTCACAAGCAGTCTTGTTTAAATTTTCAACACTCATAGCAGTTGATTAAATATCATTTTTTTACAACATTTTATTATTTTTGTAACAATGGTAAACAATCGATTAACTTACATAGCATATCTCCATATCAATATTATTACGTCCATTTTAATTCACAATCATTTAATAAAAATATGTTGACAGTGGTTAACTCTATCCATTAAGTCCCTGTTAGTAGCAAATCCAGAAATATAATTTACCTACGGACTTACATTTTATCCATCGTCATGCCTGATTTACAAGATTTGGCCAATTACCGGGGGGGCGGCGGAGTGCACCCCAAAACAACCCCCTGGACTCCCCCCACGATTCACCTAGGGACCTAACATTTTAATCCACAGGTCAATGCAAACATGAAAACCAATGTATGGGTTAAAATTTTAGTGGCAAAGATCCCTGTCATATAAGCCTCTCTAATCATTTATCCTAAGGACTAATATTTTATCCACTGTCATTGTTAAAATCAATTATAATGGGAACGATATGGTGACACTTAGTCCATAAGTCCCTGTTATATGGCACGAAGTCCAGAAATATATTCACCTGCGACACTTTTCAATCCATAGGTCATGTAAAATCATAAACATCACATGTGTTAAAACCTTAGTCATAGGTTTTATGTTTAACAAAATCTAACAACTGGTGGACATTCACCTTGGGGCTAACATTTAATAATAATCCATATGTCAAGGCAAAAATCATGAAACCATCAACTTATGGGTTAAATTCTAGTCCATAGGTCCCTGGTGTATAGCAAATCTAAATATCATTCACCTACGGACTAACACATTTTAATCCACAGGTCATGGAAAATCATAAAAACATCAAACATGTGTTGAAACCTTAGTCCATAGGTTTTAACTGTTATAGCAAATCATTCACCTTGGGGCTATACATTTTTTTAATCCACAGTTCAAGGCTAAATCATAAACACCAGCAACTTATTGTTCAAACGTTTAGATCCATAGGCCCCCTCTATACAGCCGATCTAAATAAATATCATTCACCTAGCAATATTTTAATCCACAGGTCATATTAATAATTATAGCAACAACACATGGATTAAAATCTTGGATCCTACCCCTGTAACATAACGAGCAAATTTAAATCATAATTCCCCCAAGAGCAATCATGATCTGTCTATAAAATCCACACATGTATCATTCCCCTATGGACTAATATTTTCACATTCCAAGGGTCACGTGTAAAATCATTATAACCATGAACATATGGGTTCAATCTTGTCATAAATCCCTGTTATATAGCCAATCCAGAAATATAATTCACCTACGGACTAACATTTTAAGCCACATTCATTTGAAAATCTAAAAACAATCAAATGTTGTTAAAACCTACTTAGTCCACATGGTTTTTTATGTTATAAACAACTGCTGGTGGATCATTCACCTTGGGTCACTAACATTTTTAAATCCTGTCAAGGCAAAATCTGAAAACCATCAACTTACTAGGTTTAAGTTTTTAGTGGCCATGGTCCCTGTCACATAGCTAATCTAAATAATTATCATTCACCCAGGGACTAATATTTTAATTCACAGGTCCATTAATAATTATAGCAACAACACATGGATTAAAATCGGGGTCCTCACTGTTAATATCATATCACCAAGAACTTAATCTACGATTAAAGACAGTTGTCCAACCCTTGAGTTTCCGAGTATCTATTTTGGTTTGAACTTTGCAAATACATTTTGATAAGTTATTGCAAAAGTTATACATTTCTAGAAAGAAATTTGCCGATGAACCCGATGATTATTGGCATCCAGATTAATGACAACTTGCTGTAAATTTTAGGAAAAATACTAAAAAAACAAAATGATTTTTGCCCCAAAATTTTCCAGACAGCTAACACACACAATTGAAATTTTCATATTTTCTTATGTTATTTTATAGAGACCGACAATTTGTCTAGGGACGGTTTCTCATTTTCATATTTTAAAAATAGATCTTACTTTCGAAATATAGGAAAATGTTCAAAAAAGTGTGATTTTTTACCTTTTGCTTTATCCAAAATTGAGTATATATTGGAGAATAGCTTTAGTTAGAACGACAAAAATGGAAAAAATTGAGACAACGTCCCACAAACCGATTTGCTATCGTAGAAAGTTTAAACTACCTTTTTACTACTTCGGTATTTTTTTGGAGTTATCTTGTCTGAAAATTTGCCAAATTTTGCGAAAATTGACATTGAAGAAAATCTGTGTTTTAGTAAAAAAGCTAACTTTTCACGCCATTCAAGCTGTCTCTTTCTCAAATAACTTACCTTTTACTTCAAAATTGAGTATGTGGTGCAATTAATGAAATACATCTATTTATGCACTATTTTGAATAAAACCTCTTTTGTCTTCAACTCCAAAAATCAGAACATAATTGAAATTTCAGATCTGTTCTACATACACTTTGTTTACATTTTCAAATAGTATTTTCGTTTTTTTCCAATGGCGTTCACGCCAAAAGTTAACATTCAAACCGCGACGCTTCATTACGCAGCAAAATTCACCGCGCGACGCGATTCTGCGCCTTGCGCCTGCGGCGTGTAATGTGCTTAAATTACCGCCGTTAAAACCATGTTGTTTTTGTGACTTTTAAATGGAACATAGCTGTTTTAAAAATCGGCAAAAATACAACTCAGGCTTGTCTGCATTGGATAACCTTTGTTGGTAAGTATAGAACACAATGTTGAAGGTTTAAAATGAGTGTCAAAAATCAAAACTATCGTGTAAAAAACAAAAGCACTAGGTTCACACTGGCCCTTAAATCATGCCAATCAGTCAAAACCATGAAGTTCTTATAGAAGGTTTTCTTGTTAGAGCCAATCTGCCATTTACTTTTAGTTTAATCCACAAGGCAATGGTAGCAGGAAAAATCAACATATCGGTTATAATTTCCATAGGTTTTGTAAATATAATCTTAATTCACAGGTCAATGTTAATAGTGTGAAACCGACATTATGGAGTCGAATTCAAAACAAACGGCTTTTCCCTATGCGCATAATTCTTGAAATAATTTTCACAATAACAAATGGTGCATTTCTCAGAACTAAAAATAGACGACTTTAATACCACTGAAAAATCATCACTTTTAGCAATATAGGGGAATGTTGAAAGTGTCTTGGATTTTCATGTCAAATGAAAATCTACCAGTTTAAAGCATGTGGCCATGAATGAGCCTTTAGAGAACGGTCACTTAAAGGTGGTTGTTTCAATTTCATGTGTTATTGGTTCTCTACTTGATATGACAGCCTGGCACTTGCACATACACCCCACCAAGTCCCGTGGGAAACAAAATTGCGGTTTGGATGTAGACGCAATATGCATGTTGCAAAGCCCTATTCAATACTTGATAATTAAAAGTGGTTAAACCACTAAAACGGCGGTTTTGTTATATCTTGAAATGGAAATGGATTCGAGGGCTCTCAAAATTTCAGGACGACATGAGAAAAATATGGCCTTTCATCTGATATCAAAAATGATTGGAACCCACCATTAACCAAAAAAATAAAAAATATACAAATTATTGAATTTCAGCAAATTACTTACGATATGGCATAGGCAGTTGTGATACACATAAACGCTTCTCAAATTGGCTTACAAAACTCAGAGGATGATTACCATTGGGGACTATCTCATTATGTTAAAAGTACCAGTATCACAAATCAGAACAAGGACCTAGGGCCCAACAAGAACTTACTGTGTTGTTAAATATTCGTGCCCCACTTTGTTAAATCATTGTTGGTCATGTTTCTTATGGTGGGACACCTTTGTTACGAACCCCAATTTTTGTGATTGACCCTTCTTTCCTTTGTCAGTTTCAAACTATACATCCGATACCATAAAACTATATATTTTTGGAAATGGCTTCTGGTTCAAGGAATCCATTTATACAAATTTCATGATGGTACTTATACATGGTGGGAGCCCAAAACAAACATATGGGGATATTATGAAAACAGGTTTTGTTTATCACAGTATATTTTCGGTATTTTCTCCTGTGGTTAAGAATCTTAAAAACCAAGTACATATTATTACAGGCGCACCATAAGCTTCCAATAAAATATATAATATGTTGATCTCCAATGGTAATACAGGGTGCACAAAAATAAGTATACAAACATTTTAAAATGTAAGGCCATGTAATCAATATTGAATATGTTATGTCATTCAAGTCTGGTTGTCATATAGATGTTAACCAGAGCTGTTTTAAAAGATACATGATGTGTGTATAAAATACTTCGTCAAATGCAGAGCACTTTCACATGTTTAGCTGGACTTTCTATCTTGAATAAGACTAAATCAAAGAGTATATTGTCAACTTCAAATATTGCAGCTTTGTTTACTTGAACATAGTTTGAAAACATTCAGGGTGTCTAAATTGAGATTGAAGACATAATAATGCCATGTCAACATGTGACAGCACAACTAACATGAACAGGATAGTGACGATACTTTGTGAGGCAAGTATTTCAACAGTATAAAGGGGTATTCTATGACATTTTTGTCTTCTGCAAACTGCTCATTAGCTAATGCTACATGATCACAACATAAAGTGGAGCAATGTAACACTGTTAGGTTACAATAATGTAGCATAATTTGAGCATTGTGTAGTACCCAATAGTGCTTTAGTTCTTTTTTTATTTTAATTAAACTAATTAAACTAATTAACCCAGTTTATTAATTGCTATCTTTGTGTAGACCTTTGCAAGATCACAGGGCTATTAAAGTTGAAATTGTTTACAATCTATTAGACACTATATAATATCCTTCTGATTTTGATAATTCTCCATAAAACATGAACATGAGAGGTGACTTTTGTTACAGTAGATTCAACCCATCCTGTCACCAGAGGAAAAGTTTTGGACAGCATCGATTAGTTGGGAGAGGAGGCAGAATATGTGTCCGATACACCTGTTTCGTGAACGAACTAAGAAAATCTGGCCTTTCATGTTTATATAGAAAAAGCATGGGTGCTTAAAAGTCAGTAACATCCGACTCACCTGTTACATTGAATACCTTTTAAGTAAATACGATTAGTCAGAATGTATTGATAGTTAATGTAGCCATAAATGCATTTACGATGACTTGAATGATTTCATTAAGCACAGAATTGATTTTTTTCTCTGCTATCTCACTACACGTTTCAATAGATTTTGCATGGAATTTTAATTTCCATCGACTGCACATCCCCTCATTCAATGGCAATACCTCCGGAAAAGTACTAGAGGTGACACGATGGGTTGAATCTACTATAAGAGCTGTTTTACAATCAGGGTACCTCAGCTGTCTCATTTGGGATGAAAAATGAAGTTGCATGATTATTTTCAATATTGATGTTTTTGCATTGTAGGCAAGTCAAGAAGTATAATTCCAAAATTTTGAGGCATTTTGTCTTCATGAACAATGTTTATGATTGATCAAGTTGTGAGTCCAATTGACTTATACGCCTCTTTAAGTCTATGCACAGTTACACTTTTCAGTGTCTTGTTTTTGGCTGTTAAGGCAAAATCCCACAAGACAGCACATCTGATATCTAGCAGTTCAGTGTGTGGGGTTCTGCTCCTCCCTGCACCATTGTACAGTGGTTCACATTTCCCACTCCATGTGGCATGGAACCAGTGGACACACATTTCCTGTGCTTCATGGTCTACCTCTGATATCTGGGCTATCTGAGGGCATGCTTCAGGCCATCTGTGCTCTACATAGAGAGCAACCATCATGCCCTCTTTCAAAGCTCGGTATTGCACCAGGTCATTTTCTGCATTGAAAATAAAAGAAAACACAAATGATTACCTACATGGGTTAGTTTTATATAACATAACAAATACCATTGTGTTGACCCATAATTTCTGTCAACTATTTCTCCTTGGTGACCTTAATAACTTTGTTTCCCTCAACTTTACTTTGGAAACACAGTGCAGTTAACCATTTGAGATCAGCTCGGAACAATATATTTGACCATTCAACTCATGGAAAATCAATATTTGGCCACAAGGCTCTGGGCACCCATATCGCAGAAATTGCACTCTATATTTCTATCAGTGACTAGATGCAGAGTATTATTACTAATCAACTACGGCGGAACCTCTTTAACACGAAATTGGTGGGACACATGTTTTTGTGTTATCCAGAATGTGTTGTCACCGGTTCATAAAACATACAAAAGGAAAGCTTGGTTGATAAAAAATCACTTTGCATTATCAGGAATTTGGTGTTAACAGAGTTTTGTTATTAAAGAGGTTCCACTGTATTAATACTAATATATTTCCTTACCGGCATCATCACTAAGAAGGCTGTTGTCTTCTTCCTCATCCTCACCAACCACTTCATCCACTCTTATGTGTTCATCTGAAAGAGATTAATGCGATAATTGAAGTCAAACAAATAATGTTTATTCATAAAAACAGGTTTTTACTTTCTTGCAATTTCATTGGTTCAATACTGAGATGAAAGCGAAAGGTGCGTATTTGTAACATGTGTGCCTTACACGCTGCTGCGCTCTGTTGCTTTTCTCACTCTATATGCTACATAAAGTTTTGGGTTGTTCTAATAATTTTATAGGTAAAAATTAACAACTTGGTATTGCTATAAGGGTTAGAATTAGGTATTTAGGTATTCATTCAGGATTTTGAATATTATGGTATGGCTCAAAGTCAGGGAATTATAGAAAAAACCCTGAGGACTTACAATAAGAAACTGGTTAAGCTTTGATATATGACACATATTAGTATAAAAGCATGGTGTCTTGCAAAGGTCATGGAATGTCCAGTCTCAATGACATAAAACAAGCATGAATTACGACCGTCTGAAAGGGCCAAAGTGGTAAATCATTGTACTAGACACTGGTGATAGCTCAAATCACTGAGCTGTAGTGATGTCGATAGCGTGAGTTATTGCCAGGGTCCCACACCTTTTGAAAGTATTTATCCATAAGCTAGGAGAGATAAATCTCTGTATAGGATTTTCAAATCACTTGCACATTCTTATAAATACCTTGCACTACCCTCCGTCTTCTACTTCTTGGTTTTCCTTGTGATCCTATGGTCACCTGTATCAAGAAATAAAACAAAATAAAGAAAATAAGGAATAGTAGAAGACACTGACTGTATTGTTATTGCTACTCTCAATTGTTATCCCGGCCCCCAGAGTAACAGATTGTGTAGGGCAATAAAATGTTGGCGTTTATATAGCACCTTTCCAATTCCCGTTTTACATTTATTCCACTGCTGTAAAGATATCACACTATTCGGCAGCCAACAACAACGGCGCCAGTATGACTATCCCTAACAGCTCCCACCTGGCATGGGTGAAGTGAGACAAGCAAGATAGTGTCTTGCACAAGGGCGCAACACGTTGGCATTGATAGGGTTCGAACCCAGAACTTTGAGACCCCCTAACCATCAGACCATCGTACAATAGCCGGTAACTAGACGGAGACTTGACAAAAGACAGGTGCCCTCGCTTGCAGGAATGTTATACGGGGTCTCGGCAGGGCTCAACACCATTAGAAAGGGTCAGGAAAGTTTGCCAGGTCATGTCAGGGAAACCGGTGGGGCTGAACATCAGCCGTGTCAGAAAGGACAGAGCATTGGAGGTTCAAACTTTCTGTTATTTCAATTAAAGGTCCATGGTCTGATCGCTAATAGCCTCATCCCCAGGGACCCCAGATTTTACCGGAAGTGATCAAAATGTTGGTATCATTTACCCTGTGAAATCTTCGGGCTAAAGGATGTTTGGATGTTATCAGCAAAAATATGCCCCATTTTGGTCTACCAATATTAAATTCACATAGTACTCTACGGGATTAGAAAATTGTGAGTTTAGCTCTCACTTTAAAGGTGCAACAAGAGATTTTGATGCATCCAAATATATTGTGGCATAATAGTAATTTCATATAGATTGACATCAATAGACTTCTTACCTGGTATTTTGTATTGGCGAAATGTCTTAAAAGAGAGATAAGGTGATTCTGATTTGCTTATATTTCAATATAAAACATAGGCTAATTTCGTATTTGCTCCTATACGAAATTAGAAAATTCAAATTTTGTACCAAAGCAACATTTCCCAGCTTACTCCTTTCAGATGGGGATATTTTTGATGGAAAGCATTACATCAGGGCAAAAATCAGTACCGTCCATTTTTTAGGACACCTGATATGTGAAATCTCTCGTTGCACCTTTAAAACGGGTTAAAACATTGGCGCGAAACTTTACAGATGGGGTTTTGGGGTGAAGGCCATTGTATCAGATGAAAAATTTATAGACCTAAATTGGGTCAACCCCCTTTAATGCCAACTATAATTTCATATACCTATAGATCATTTTACTTGGATCAAATACATTACATTGGGGGAACGTGTTGGTGCAGCGTATCGTCCCTCGCCTTTCACCAATGAGGTCTCGGGTTCGATTCCCGGCAGGGGCTCGTTCTCGGTGCCTTTATGTGAATTTGGTTTCTCGATCCATACTCGTTCCCGCAGGTTTTCTCCGGGTACTCCGGTTTCCTCCTGCTTCTAAAATCGAGCTTCTTGGCATAAATCTGTTCTGGAATTATGGTTTCTCTGATGCACTGAGCGCCTTTCATGGCAGCCGCACAGCGCCTTGATCACGTTTACGTGGATATGTCGCGTGTTTAAAATACAAATTATTATTATTATAAAATGTCAATGCTTTGTTAAATCCATGTATTTCATATCCATCAAAGTATTATTCTATAACTTACTGGTTGCATGGCTTTATTAACCCTTTCCCAGATGGGCTGTAAGTTGTCTGGCACTGTCTCTTCCATTTCATTTGTTTCGTCGACTTCCCTGACTGCAGATGCTAATGTCATCATTGGCCAATGGTATGGTCTGGCTGGAATCTAAAATGACATCAAATGCCACATTACAAACAGTAGTATACAAATATTGATGCTATGAGGGGAATGGTTGAAATTATAGGCCAAAGGTGATCTCAAAACCATACTATATGTTCATTGTGTCATTCAAACCAGTGAAATTCTTGTTTCCATGCTGATTAACTAATACATAATACACTACCGGGAACGGTCCGGAGCCATTGGTACAATATTAACATTCCATTTCCTTGTCTAATCTGGATACACATGTATGCTTTATTTTGTGATGGGAGTTACCCCAGCAGGGTACTACTGCGCAATCTTACAGTAGAACACAATGATTTTTGTGCAAAATGCAATAAATGAGTTAACAATCAACTGAAATTCTTACTCTTAAAGGTGCTTGTTCTAAGTTATGTGTATTGTGTTCTCTACTTGATATGAGAGACTGGCACTTGCACATACGCCCCATCACGCACCATGGAAAACAAACTTGTGGTTTTGATGGTAGAAGCAATAATGCATATTACAAAACCCTATTCACTCTTGTGCTAATATTGATGGTTAACTATAACATGCACCTTTAAGGTAAATTCCATAAGATTAATACAAAATCAAACACCTTTTTGTCCTCATGCAAGTTAGCGAGGTAAGTATTCCACCACAGCTTTTCTTGACTCTCCATCCTATGGTAAAACTTTGGGATCTCTGCTTTGAGGAGTGGTATATCCAATTTCACAAGGTTTGGTTGTACCCAAGGAGGAATATTTGTCAGGTCGGGCAGTGTCTGGAAACAAAATTGGTAACATGGTCTAAAATATTTTCCATGTGAAATAGTCCTACTATAAAAACTAAAACTTTTTCATTTTATATTATTTTATTACATTGAACATACCAATGTCAGACATTAAAATGTATCTGCTACGTTTCAGTTGAATCCAAGTTGTTGCTGCGCCTCTCCCATTATTTAGTTTTCTGACCTCGGACACATTATTCGCCCATAAATGACACTGCAAACCCTTTATTTCTTAAATAACCATTTTGCAAACCAACCCAACCCACACAGAGGATTATATAATAACCATTTTGGAAGCCAACCTAAAATTTGACCTGTTTTTGCAATAATTTTTTACCAATTATTACCCGGCTTGTGGGGGGCATACCCGCTAACCAATCAAACTTGATCTGGCCCGGCCCAAGCTACACCCACCCACCAAGTTTTGTGACCGTACAACCCCCGGCCTCCGAGAACATGTGACCTATTATAATATAGATTAGAGTATTTCACCCATATAAAAAAAATATGGCTGTTAAACTAACAAAATCTTGGATTTTAAAATTTCTGAAAAAGAAACATGTGTAAGAGACTGAGGATCAGGAAATCTACCCTATTTGAATTAGGGAACGCACACAGTCAACATGGTAAAAGTGCATAAGGGTTTATAAATTCTTACCTGTAAGCAACTGAGACCCTGATGGGGTTCCCACTTGTCTCCTGTGTACTTCCTATAGTGCATGACAGTTTCCCCATTGATTTGCTTGAATCGGAAATTGTGAGGCACTGAGTGGTTCTTGAACTGGCCAGCGAAGTGTGGCTGTAGCCACTGCTTGAAGTCAAATAAGTGCTTCAAAACTATACTCTTGATTGGTGGTTTTTCATAGGACCCATGTATTACCTCCTGTAAATCTACACAAATCAAAAAAAATATGCACATCAGGTATTTTAGATTTTGTATTTATTTAAAATGCAAAATACTTACTTTTCAGTTTTGCTTCCAGGATACCACAACATTTCAGTAAGGAAATCTTCAGTTGCATTTTCAATGACTTCTTGTGGTCACAAAATGATGTAAATTTGCTTTACAATCGAGATACTTCACCCATTAAAACATATTTCCACAAAAAAATATGGCATATCCTTACACCTAATTAGAAAGTAATTATTGTGCTTTAAGAAAACTTACCATCCATGGTGTGAGCCGCAAGTCTTCTAAGTGCTTCGGCTATCCTGCTAAAAATTTGATCTACGTCATTGTGGGTGTGTCCGACTATGAGAAAGTTAATTCGACCTGTGTATAAAATGAACCAAAAACAACTTAAGCCACTGAGGTACTAGTCAAAAGATGTATCTACAATGATTGGGAACTTGTGAATTAATTGAAATCATCTAAAGTTCATCAGCATTATCCCTGCAGGAGGCAAAAATTCTAAAAGGTACTAGGCTCAAAACACATATTGCAATGTATATTCATTTGCTGTGTGACCCCACATAAAATTGGTCGTATTTTTAGAACGATTTGAAGCAGTGGCGACACAATGTTGACAACGAGCTATTATCTCTACAAAACCTAAGACAAATCCATTGCGGGAATCTTGCCATTTTGGCATACAAAGGTCATGATTTGTATGTTAAGAGCACTTATATGTCCATTCTCCACAGAGAGGGACGGGGGGAAAACTAGATTTTTGACTAATCATATTTGCTCCCGCATTGAAATTCATGCCATTTAACAGGATGTCGTTAGTGGACTCCAAAATCCAATCATTTGTT
The DNA here is from genome assembly GCA_023653785.1 of Ophioderma brevispina. Taxonomy (NCBI): domain Eukaryota; kingdom Metazoa; phylum Echinodermata; class Ophiuroidea; order Amphilepidida; family Ophiodermatidae; genus Ophioderma; species Ophioderma brevispina. Next base: position 45,202 of record JAMKCH010085901.1, read on the forward strand.
TACTGTGTCCCCAGCCATAATTTTTGTTTTATTTTGGTGTTGTATATTAAACTGAGGACTTTCAAACAGCTGTGATATTACAAATGAACTGGGTCAAAAGCCAAGACATGGGAACGTCTTTACCAACAAGTGGAGCGTTGGACGAGTCGGACGCGGTTGGGTTGGGCCGTTCGCAGGATGGAGCCGCAGCCATTGAATCGCCCGTCGAACTTGGAACGCTGAAGGAGTAAACGCGGCGTGTTGCTGCACATGTCGAGGTGCAATCAGGGCCACACACCCCGTTGATCGGGGATAGTAGATATAGGAAGACACCGGATACGCTTATGGTCTACACGTCACGAGTTGTGCAGTAGCCGTCGCAGGTAACTGCCTCTGTGTTTTACACCCCACTTACATTACACAACCCGTTTGCATACACATAATCTTAATCTCTGCCCCAGGAACCAACACCACCAAATCACAAAACCGACCATCCACGACAAATATTCTGACAAAACAGACCCATCACATAATGTCATCAGCCAAGAAATTACCCAATCCAAAGAGCTTTCCACAAGACTTACCTTTTAACATTTGGAGGGAAAAACCAGTGATAGCAAAATCCTCCAAGACATACATATTCTTGTTTTACCTCCAACAGGATTCAATTGCAGATCCATCCCTACGTCCCCCCCCAAATTAATTACACCTTCTATAAGACATCTGGTAACTTGCCGGTTGCTTTTGCATGCTCTTCCAATGTGTTAACGAGAACATTAAGTGTCAATGTTCCTAGCCGCTGGCAAGCAGCAGTATGATTGAAAGCCAAAAGGCTCTCTTTCCAAACCCATCGTTCCATGGGTGAGTGCTCCAGTAACATGGGTGTGGACACGCCCCCAATTATGTTGAGTAGTTTTGTCTTGCCTGGTTGACATGTGAAAAGATGCTCTTATGCTGACATCGTCTATACATATGCAGAGATAATTGCACTTTTGCGGGACTGTCCTTGGTCGTTCGTAGGCATCCCTTTCTCTCCTGTCAATGCTGAATGTTATGTTATTAAAGGTTCAGGGTTATATTGTGAAAAGTGTTTAAAGTGGACTTTCTTAAAGGCCGACTCAGCGAATTTCCGATGAGGGTGCACTCATTTTTTCACACAACTTGTGCTTTTTTTGCATATAAAATGCTTGGGTGTATGCAAATTGAAGTCCTTCATATAGAAAATCAAAATTTGTTATAAAATTCCAGATCCGGAATTTTTGTTATACATGGTATCCTATGGCAATGTTATTACTGTGTATCAAGTATGCATTGGAAAACAGAGACAAATCCGATCGTCTCTAAATTGGAAATAATCATTTAGGTGACACTCTTTCTTTATTTCTAGGTAGGTGTCTACTGTCTACTTTTAATGATTCACAAAACAAAAAATATATTTTGAAATCTTGAGTCAGCCTGTAAATTAGGACCTTCATAAGAATGAAGACATTTGCATATGAATCCAAGAAAAATGTGTGCAGCACCCTTTTGTGTCATGTCCCTTAATTGTGGTGGGAGTGGCTGTGAGCAGAAAATCCCTGTAATACCCTTTCAGGTATTTTACAAGCTTTTGAAGGTCTAATTATTATGCTAAATGAAATAACGTACCTGATTGAAAGTTGCATGGTTGGACATTGCATTTTATGACGTTTTAGGTCAAGTCAAAATTTAGTATGAGGATGCTTTGTCATTTCACATTGAGATGGTTAATAGATACAAAAAAAAACCCCAGCCCTATGAAAAAGCAAAAATGACCCATATTTATAGCCTATGGTTGCTATGATGGTGACTCCTAGTGGTGATCCTTATGATAAATGTTCAAAAAAAATGTAGGCGAACAACATTTTGTTCGCATGGTTGGTATTATTGAGAAAACATCACTGAAACTTGTAAAAGCAAACAAGGGTTTAACCATTAAATGTTAATCGATTGTCCTTGTAGAGGTGCATGGTCCAATTTTTGAAATTGTTAATTTGTACATGAAGAATTGTCACCCAAATAAATGTAATTCCAAGTTCATTTGAAAGTAGTTAAATGCCTATAGTTAAATCTCATCCGTTAAACTAGGGGTGGGGCAGGGCTGGAAAATTGGAACAAAAACTTTAAATGGTAAACACTTACCTCAACTATCTCCAGATGTTTGTCCATGATACCTTCAACAGATTTCCTCGTGTGCTTTGTACTCAGTGTTTTGTTTTCTTTCTTCTTGTGTAAGTGCACCACAGAACTTGTGAACATGCCTCTGTGAAGGAACAAAAGGGTGTTTAAATATAAACCAATGTTAACATTTCATGGGGCAAGCTGCAATCCAACAAATGACTGATGAGGGCCCCCCATGAATAGAGATAATAGTCTTTGAGTAACATTTGTTTCTTACCGGCACCTGAGGGAGATAACATTTTAGAAATCTCAACACAACCCAATGGTTAAAGAAATAAGGAAATGCTGTTAATTAATTTGTTGTTTCCATTTTTTGTTTTGTGACTTTTTACAAGCGGATGGACGTGTTATTATGTAACCAAGTATAACTTTCAATGCAGAAGGAATGTGTTTCAACAACAGACGTAATAAACCATTCTACACTCAACCATGTAGTTACTTGTTCACAAAAATAATGTTGCTAGGCACAAACTCATGTTTTGTCCACCCTTGGAAAGAGTAGATTTGATGTTTGCATTGAAAAATTGATACTTAAAAAAAATAGGTGTTTAATATTACAAAAACATCCGCTTAAACCGGGGGTGGGCAAAAGATTTGAAACACACTTGTGTGTCCACAGTGGTGTCTGACTTACGCATCAATTTAAAACCTTTCTGATCTTCACAGTTGGAAATTGTTCTTTCCAAGTTGTAACACTGGCGCTGCTTCACAATATCAATGAGTTCATGTAAGGCTATGGTACTGTGCACACATCTTCTTATAGATCATGTACTTTGTGAGAGCACATGGCAAGAGTTGTCATGGAGAGATGGGGATAGATCGCCATAAAGAGCTTAATAAAACCATCAAGGCACATGTTATTGTAGTTGTGCTTTGGGACATGATCTGTAATCAGAACAAACATTTGTTACCATCAGTTAAATACATAGTGTTCACCAGATGTTAGGGTTAAATATTTTTTTTTTAAATTGTAAAGTTTAAAAAGGCCTTTCAGTTTTGTGCAAAGCCACATTTGAGGCAATTTATATGTACAAATTCACTGAAAAGTGCCCTTGGTAAAAAGGTATTTAAAAATTTCTTACAATTACACTTCATGTGTTGTACTATCTTGCTGATTTGCAATCATTCATTAATGAGCAGTGGCGTAACCAGCTTTTTTTTTTTCAGGGGGGGGGGGCAAAGGGGGAGCACATGTATTTTCAGGGGGGGCAAGCATATATTAAAATTGTTAGTATAGTATATGTCCTATGAAATCACTAATTTTTCAGGGGGCCAAGAGTGGGAGCAAGATTCCCACACAGGGGGAACCTTTCCCCTGACCCCCCTCTTTTTACGCACCTGTTAAAGGGCATGTTCGATGTATTTGGGACCACCCCTGATTACCGAAGTAGTACGATTTTGATACCAAATGAAGGCCGTATTTTTCTCATTGTCGTCCTGGAAATTTGAGCCCTCAAATCCTTTTCATTACCAAGATTAAACAAAAAAACTGCCGTTTAGTGGTAACCATCAATATTAGCACAGTATTGAATAGGGCTATGCACCAGTATTTTGGTTTCTACCATCAAAACCGCAAGTTGTTTCCCACGGTACTTGCTTGGGGTGTATGTGCAAGTGCCAGGCTCTCATATACAAGTAGAAAACACCAAGACACTGAAAATCGGAACAAGCACCTTAATGAGTGAAATTATTCCATGTACAAAATACTCTAAAACTTCTGCCAATTACTGGGAGCACACCTCAAAATTTCCCCTTCAAATTCTTATATATTACCTAAATATTACATGAAACAAAAGTTTCAATCAACATTGTAAGATTTCACGGGAACCAGGTTCCCAGTTATAGCACTTTCTAGGCTTAGTTTGGTGCTCATATATGGGTGCAAAAAGGTCCCCAATTCATAAATGACTGGGCCATTAGATAATTTTGGTGACCTTGATTATGAATTATTAAAATTAGCTTTTTTCATTGAAAAACATCTGGCTCTTATCTGATGATTCAACTTATTGATGAGTTTTCATTACCTCAACACAATGGTTTCCATGACGAAACTTCTTCAGCCTTTAATCTTGAGATCCCGATGCATCTTTTGTAATGCACTCTGAGAATTCCATAAGAGCAAACAACCATGCATCCAGCACAAATGCTTTCCACCTTTACAAAGTTGTGCATTTCCTCACCTGCTTCCTAAATCCTTAAACTTCTGCAGAGTCCAGTTTTTTGACTTCTGTTTATGGCATTTCTTAAGTCGTTGAAGGTAAAGTTTCTCAGACAATTATGTTCACAGATTCCGTTTGCATCATTGTTGGACTGCCTTGTTGATGATTGACAAAAGTCCTTGAAAACAAAATAAAAAATAATAGATAACACCAATTTTTTACAAAACAATGCCAAAATTCAAGGATATGGTCTGCATCACAAAAATTTGTAGATAATCTGTTTAATCTCTAGAGTTTGGTAACAAAGGTCAGTACTTAATTTATAAGCTGTACAAGTTTATGCAAGTTTTAAGTAAACCATCTAAATGCACTCATGCACATGTTCTCTGCATTTCTGGATCAATGCCCCAATTTTACTGATCAAGTAAGCATGTACCCAGTTTTCAGTTTACTACTATATTAAAGTCACTGTAAAACAACATAGGTTTTAACTCAATTTCAGTTTGCTTTCATTTCAAAATATAATAAAATGAACTTTATTAATGATTGATAAAATCATAACAACATAATAGCATAATAGAAAAAATACTGCAAGTAAACTTGCATCATCTCCCTCGCAAATGGCAGTCTGGAACATGACCTCAATGACCTTTGTCCGTGACCTTTGACAACATCCACATATGAAGGAACCCCTATTGCACCTTAACCCCAAGTCTGGTTTAAATCGGACTTAAAACTTTTCAAAGTAGATGCAACGAAAAACAGAAAATCATACACAACACTAAGAAACACACACACATCCTAACACAAACGGACATACACACCTGCACCCTCGCAATATCCCCCTCTGCTTTTCAAGCCAGGGGATAAAAAGCATAATTCCATCTTGGGAATACATATTATGACATTTTATATGTGTCTATTTGCTTAATTAAATAGATCATAATTCTGGTTTTGAAGTCCCCCATCGGTAACATACAAGTTTATCCTTTTGACAATGTCCACGCTCCTGGCTCTCAATGCATAAATGATGCACTCATACATACCCGATGTAACAGCGCGCGTGGTTGGTCAAGAGCGGTCATATGCCTATGATTAAAAGAGCTTTCACACATCATTAGGATATTTCCGCGTTTGTGATTGGTGAGAGCCGGTCATAAATCAACGTTTAATGCCCTGCAGTAATCAATTTCTGATCACTTTTGGGGTTGGCATGTAGAAAGAGTAGACGGGTTGGTACAACGAGCATGGTCGCTGCGGCTGTGTCTCAAGATAAATATTGAAGCCCAATATACTTGACTATTGAACAAAAACATGTATATTTCTGAATATGTGTTGAATAAAGCACAAAATATGCTTTCAATATTTTGCATGTTAGTTCACATTCAAGTACCCCCTATTCTGTAATGGAACATCCCATTTGATACATTGATTCGCCCGCCTCAAGTGGAAAGATGAAAACATGACATGAAAAGAGTGACTTTGCAGCTGATTTGGAGGATTTAAAGTACAAACATGCCAAAAAAGGTGGACGGGGTTCACTCATGAATTTTCCTGAGCAAACGCTTGTTTTAAACCCTCGGGCAGGCTGGCCTGCCCTCGGGCCAAAACAAGCGTTTACTCATGAAAATCCATGAGTGAACCCCTAATTTAATCAGATATACAATTGATAATTTTACCTTGACCCTTTCTTGAGAAGTGCTGGTGGCAGCACCTTCATTTGTTCCTTGCTCAACAGTCTGAGATGCTATCTTGCCATTTGATTTGTTGCTGCTGCTGCTGCTGCTGTCACTAGAACTGTCAGCACTCCAGTACAAGATTGGATTCTATGAGAATTAATTATGAACACAATATTAAACTTACAAAACAAACGTGGTACAGTTCTAGGCCAATAATAAATGTTTCATTTAGGGATTCGACACCTGTTACGAGTGGTCATCACAATCAACCCAGGCAATCCATGCGTCACGCTGGTTTTATCCAGCCGATGGCGGTATAAAAAATTACGCAGGACGCATTGGATAAAGAGTTGTTTGATGTGATGATGAACCACTCTGTAAACATGTTTTCAATCCCTTTCAACAACGAAAATCGTATGAATAACTTATTAATATCGTGGATAGAGAAACAAAATTATTATCACTTTAGGCCTTAACACTAAAAAGTTCCCAGTCGACAAAACGCTTCCATAGACTAATTATTTTTAGAAAAATCTAAAGAAAAACGATAGGTTTGGTTGGTTTGTTGCTTTGCAGTTGATCTGTGTACTTGGGGATCAGGGTTCTAAACGTGACGAATAGTTGTGTCATTAAGAGAACCGCCTAAACGCACGCCGTGTACACTGCGCGGGCGGACGCGCTAATCTGCATATCAACTGTGGGTTATAACGAATCAACAGCACGCTTCTGTCAGGAGATACCGCGCGAGTTGTTGAATTGACGTTTTTGTTGACTAGGGTTAAAATACTGTTATGGGACCAACTAGTGTGTGATGATGAGCTGGACTAGTTTTACATAACCATACGCACAACTCCACTATTCTGCTAAAATTGCTGGCGGCAAAAAACACTGAAAATGGAGTTAGTAATTTTCTGCAATTCCACCCCCTTGATTTGGTTTTGGAGGTGATGGGCGCCAGACAGTACACATGAATTTCATAAATAGCCACTACTGCACTAAAAAATACATGTGGGCACCAAACCCCAAGTTCTAACAGAGACACTGTTGTCTGCAAGTTTACATATTGGAAAAATGTTCCATTATCATCCAATACTGCATTCAAGTATTGGGGACTAATTTTTGATTGTGCAATGTTTTTAGTGAAACTGAAAATTAGTAGATGAAGTAATTACGCCGTATTGGCTTGTTTCAAAATCCAGGCAATGGACCATCTGAGATTCAAAGCATACTTCTGTCAACCACAAAGGATAGCTTTAAAGTGTAAGACTGGGGCAGAAAACTCTATATTTGGTCGGTCGATATATTTAGAGAAATTCAAACATTTTTGTCTCACCGCACAAAACAATTCATCATCAGTGCACAGAAGCTGAATATTGAAGGCTGGACTCCACTGCTTGATTTGGTCCTCGACTTGGGGAATGACAAATGTGTCATTCCTTAACCGTCTATTCAATTCTTAAATGTATTACAAAATAGTTTGTCTCCAAATTAGATCTGGAGTGAATAAAATAATACTTAATTTTAACTTGTAAATAAGTTTTGAATGTTTCTGTGATTGTTGAGAACTTTTCTACAAAATAACACATGCCTTTTCAGTTATTAAAGGTATTCATATAGCATCAATAATGAAGGACCTTTGTCTGTCACTCAGTCTGTGTTACCTTTAATAAACCATTATCTTATTGCAACCAAATTAGAGTCATATACAAACCATACAAGGCTCATGAAGAGGCTCTTTAGCAGGGATTCTGCCAAAAATGAAGGCGTGATTGGTCATGTGGAAGTGAATAATGTTTACCTTATTTTCTGCTCCAAATTATCTGTCTGAATAGTCACAGTGATCAGTTGCAAAGCTGGTCTCTACAGAAATAAACAGACACACTAGAATATCAAACCGAATGCTCGGTATGTAATTGATCATTGATCGTATGTGAGTGAAATCTATCATTTGTCAAGCAATTGATTTCCTAACAAGATTAAAAAAAAAAACATGGCGAATTAAATTTAAGTGCCTAGGACAAGACCAGTCCTGGCAACCACCAATCAGCTGCATTTCCTGTTGTTAACTTCTGCTTTGTTTTTCCATAAAAACTAGGAATAGAGATCCAATAATTCTTGTTTGCTCTTGAATTCACCAGACTTTGCTACAAACATAACAAGTTGGTCATGGTCAGGATAAACATTACATCATGTTATTATCTGGATTATCACCATCGTCTCAGAGGACAACAATGATCAGTTGGCAAAGATGGTCTGAAAGAAAAAAATAAAAGATCCAGAAGGAGCTGCATTTATGTCATGACCTTAATAGCCAGGAACACCCACAGTATTAATGTTGGCATAATGCGGACTTGTTTGACCTTTTGCGCATAATCCATGAGAACGATGATTCAAAATATAGGTTAAAATATGCTCGAGACCACACAAGATCCAATTGGGATTCAAAAAGATATGATACCCTTGCAAGAACAACTTCATTGTCTGTTGTTAAAGGTGACTCAGAGATTTCCGAGAGGGCGCCCTTAATTTTCACACAAATCATGTTTTGCAGGCACATAATGCTTGTCCATGTACTATACAAGGTGAACTGATAAAGCTCAAATCGAAGTCCTTCATTAGAAAATCACAATTTGTTTTAAATTCCGGAGCCGGAATTTTGTTATACATGGTATCCTAGGGCACTGTTATATCACATAAATGGTTTACTGCATCAAACTGAAAATCTGATTCACCTCAAACTTGTGAATTGATCAATTTAGGTAACTATCGTTAGTTTAGTTGGTATTTGTAATTAATACACGAAAAAGTTAAATTTCAAACGCTCTGAATCAGCTTTTAAAGGTGCGTGTTCCGATAGTCTGTGGGACCCCCTTGATTACACCCCCCAGGAAGTAGTATCAGATTTTGATATCAGAAGGCCGATATTTTTCTCATGTCCCCGTCATGAATTTGAGCCTAAGTAATCCATTCATTCCAGATATAAACAAAAAACCACCGTTTTTAGTGGTTAACCATCAATCTTAACACAGTATTGAATAGGGCTTGCAACATGATTATTACGTTCTACCATCAAAAACGCAAGTTTGTTTCCCTGGTACTGATGGGGTGTATGTGCAAGTGCCAGGCTCTTCATATCAAGTAGAGAACATAATACACAAAAGCGGAACAAGCACCCTTAACTTGTGCTTATTTTTTTTTAATGAAAAATTAATGCAGGTATGCATCTAAAAATGAATAAACTATACAATAATGATACAATATACTACCAAGTTCAGATCTAAAATAAGTACATAGGAAATGAGTTCATTTCAGTTAAGATTTGGTCACTTAAAGCAATATTAGCACATTTTTTTTGAAGGGCGGCCCTCCAATTTTTTCAAAAAAAATGTGGAGATTTTCAAAACGGTTGCATTGGTAACTGGCTGTAAACTATACCTGTGAATGGCTAAGGCGTCGAAAATGGTCTATGTGTCACCAACGAAGGAATTTTGTACTAGAATTAATTATTATCGGGATCCCCTATCATAAATTCAACGGCTGCTGGAAACGGCCTTCCAATGTGAAAAGGCCGGGAAACTATCGCCATGTACGTGTCTACTCTCATCCATTAGGTGTTTTAATAGTTCGGGGCAGCCAAGTTATATAGGTTATTTTCTCGAGGTGGCACATTTCATCATGAACGGACATAACGTAGCATTTCAGCTCTGCCGTTAAGTCCAATCTGGATCCCCAATTCTAATTCAAAAATCGCTTACTTTGTGACTTGGGGGGGTTTTATTTACAAAATTAGTTCCTTAGGTAGGTTGAAATTATTTATTTTGGCTATATAACTTGACCTATGGACTAAATTTAAACCCATAAGTTGTGGTTTTTTTCAAAGATTTTAGGTTTTTTTTTTTTTTTTTTTTTAATTTTTCTTTAAGTTGAAATGAATATTTAATTTTCTATCTCACAAACAGGGACCTATGGGGACTAAAATTTTAACCCATAAGTTGATGTTTTCATGATTTTAGCATTGACCTGTGATTAAAAAATTAGTCCCTAGGTGAAATGATGTTAGATTTGCTATATAACAGGAACCTAGGACTACAATTTTAACCCATGATAAGTAATGGTTTTCATGATTTTAGTATTGGACCTGTGATTACAAATTATCCATAGGTGAAATTATTTTTAGATTTGGCTATATACAGGACCATGGGATAAAAATTTTAACCCATAAGTTGATTGTTTTCATGATTTATAGCATGGACCTGTTGATTAAAAAATTGTCCCTAGGGTGACATATTTTTAGATTTGCTATATAACCATGGACCTATGGACTACAATTTTAAAACCCATGATAAGTTTAATTGTTTTCATGATTTAGTAGACCTGTGATTAACAATTATTCCATAGGTGAAATGATTTTTATAAGATGTGCTAATCAAACAGGGACCTATGGACTAAAATTTGAACCAATAAGTTAATGGTTTTCATGATTTTAGCTGACCTGTGGATTAAAAAATTAGGTCATAGGTGAAGAATTTAATTTGCTATATAACAGGACCTATGGACTAAAATTTTAACCCATAAGTGATGGTTTTCATGATTTTAGTATGACCGTGGATAAAAAATTAGTCCCTGGGTGAATGAATCTTATTGATAACGGGACAGGGACTACAATTTGAATAAATACATGCATAATATGTTGATTTTAATCCATATTGGTTGCGCTGTCAAGATGTTGTATATGTGTTGCAAGTTTAATAAAAAAATAATGTTGAAAATAAGGGTTTCAGCAACTCGACTACAGATGATTGAACAAACTGTTGATTGTTTTGCGTTTTATGGGTAGTTATGATTCAACGAGTTTTTTCAATGGACCAACATAAAGCAAGCATTGTCCCATAAAAACAGTCTTTAAAGTTAAGGGGATTGGGAAAAATGCTTTTCAAGGAAAACAATCAGAAATTAAAAAAAAAAAAAAAAAAAAAAAAAAAAAAAAAATTAATTCTTTTGATAATTGCTGAAATATTTAAAAAAAATGTTTGATTCATTAAATAGACTAAATAATGAGAATGTCATTGCCCACAATAATATTAAAAGGGCTGATTTCTTAATTGCAAAAATGGAAATTAAATTACAATGTGTTAGTTGACACATACTGAAAAGAAAAAAAAATACAGGTGCCTCAAAAGGAGTACTCATGGTTTAATTTCGAACAAACATGTGCAAACCAATGATTAACATTATAGTTGATAATAAATCCACTCTAAATTTTAGCAGTCAGGGAATTAAGCAATAAATTTAAATTCAAAGTAGGTACAAGTTATTCATATCTCATGCAATAATATAGAACAAGGCTTGTTAATGAAATGTTAATGAAGGTCTATTTTGCATTTTTACAATTAAAATAATACGTTATTGTGGAACCCATGAAGAGAAATCATATTCTGACTAATAATCACAATTCGCGGGATATTTTTTTTGGTGTAAAGATTCCCTAGCAAATAACAGTATGCCCTGGGGGGACGGCATTTTTGTTTATGATACTGAGACAAATAAAATCAGGCTGTGAATCTTTTGTCATAGACACGATCGGGTAACAACATTGAGACTTTTGTGAAAATATGAGTGGGAATTTTCTTATAGTAATAAACCTTACTTGCTTTTAATGAGGAGAGGTCATAGCTATGTAGGTTGGGAAGACGTACAAGATCACTTAAGATGGTTGTATAAACCTGACTACTCGGGAAACCTAAAATGCTACCTATCAGTAAAAAAGTATGAACATGACTCATTGGTAAGAACCTAGGAACTATAGAAAATCGCTAAGATGACGTACGAACATTGACTTAAGACAAGACAATGATTGAAAACATTTAAGAAACATACAAAATAAAATCCACATTGGCAAAGCACACTAATATACAAAAGCCGATGACTAAGACGCTCGTTTATTTAGGCTTATCATAGGCAAAACACAATTTTATTCACGAATTAAAAATCATTAAAAAAGGCCTCATGGTAATAAGCCTTTAAAATTGCACTTTTGAAATCTGAAATTTTGTATGTCTTGATATCAATTTAAAAACCTCACAAATTTCGGGAGAGTTTGTGTAAATAATCAGCACAAATGCACCCAATTGGTGCATAAACATTTTGTGAAAGGCATAATTTGACTTTCTTTTGGACATTTTGAGGAAATTCAATAGTTGGTCTTGAATAGAATGCTTCCGGAGTCCTACCGAGACGTAACGTAAGTGCGATCGTAACGTCTCGGTATAAACGGGATACCGTTAACACATACCTGTGTCTATGGTATTTCTGCTCCTGAAACCAAAATTGCAGAGAACATCCCAGGCAGTTCTGCTTAATCTAACATAGTTGATTGGGGCAATCATATAGAAGGGTTTTAAAGAGACACTGCCACATTGGAAAAATATTGCGCCCTCAAAGGGGGGGGGGGGAAAAAAGGTTTCCTCGGCATCATCCTGTTTGGACCGGTCTGGACCTTTTGGGATTTACTATCAATGATTACGGGTCTGTGCTATTCATGTAATACTTACATTTGTTGATTGAAATTACGACAAGCACCAAAATTAAGCTAAAATTACTGGATGTCTTTGACTCTTATATGTTTTATGGTATAACATTTTATGTGTAAAATATATCTGTATTCCTTAAAGGTCCTAGACTATCAATTGAAGGCAAATTGAAGAAGTCACATTGTTGAAAATGTGCCTGTGTCACTTTGAGAGTCAAGAGATCAACGTATTCTCTCCTCTTGGAGACTCTCATTACATCGATTATTCTTCGTAGTGCGAAAATCTGTGAAAGGAATTAGTTCCTTCGAAGAATGGGCTCGATGATTTGAGTTATACGCTTGAGAAGAAGTGAGCTGTAGTGGCAATAGAACATTCTCTGTTGTTTCCATACTGCTGGAGATCATCTTTCTTTGGGAGAGGGATGGGGCATGAGATGGAAATGCCTTTAATTTATTACCCACTAGAGGTTCATTGTCAGAAATAGGCGTGTCCTCTTGGAAGAGCTCGGGCTTCTTTAAGAAAGCCGGGATATCGTCAGATGCAGGTGTTTGTGAACTTATGAGTTTTTACAACCTTTTGAAGTTCGTCATTTGTAAGTTGCCTGACAGGTATTGGTAACTGATCACAAACCTATAGAAAGGAAAATTAGGATTTACAGGCTGTTTTTCTCTACTTCCAAAAAAGTACTTTGAAGTGATTATACCACCCTTCAAGACGTTCTTGGGGAATTGCACCTTTAATCGTGATTATGGTTGACGCTTTTTAGGGCCATTTCTTCGGTCACATTTGTTACCAAAAACCGGTGATTTTTTACTTTCAGCCAATGCTGTTTTGTCAATGTAACCAATCTGTTTTACTGGTTTTACAGTATATAATAACCATCATCAAACTAACCAAAAATAATGTTTTCCAACTTTGGTCGATTGGTTATTTTGTCATGGTTGCCCCTAAAAGTTTGGTCACGTGTGTGAACCTTCTGATGGTCACAAACGTGACCGAACTTTATTTTCCCCATGGCAAAATCCCCACTCAAGAAAGTGGATATATTATTGTTGGTTAGGCTGTAGACTCCAGGTTAATTAATACTGTAAAAAGTAATACAGATTGTTATGTTGACAAAACAGCGTTGGGTTGAAGAAAAAGAGAATGTCCCCTTATAGGTTTTTCATCAGTAGCAGAACTTGTCCATGTTTCATTTTGCCACCTGGATATATGAGCGTGTAGAAAGGTCATCGCTTTTTGGTCTTCAGATATTCTTCAAGCTCATTTGCATATGTGTCTTTAAGATTTGTTTAGCTGCTTCAACTCTGGCTGTATAACCTCTAGTAGGGTGAAGGTATTGTGATTCAGGAGCGTTCTTCAAATGGTTCTTGCACAGACCCTGCTGCCCTGTGTGATGATGAGATGAACCTTATTGTGGTCAGAAACCTTGGAAGTTATTGGAAGGATCACTGGATCAAAGTACTAATGGATCATGATTCATGACTTTTCTCACCTCGAAGGCACTCTGATTACCCTTAATTATTTCACTTAAGTGATACAATAATACCTTTCGTTTTGGAGTGCTCTGGCCAATGTTTCCTTATCATATGTCGGAGAAATTATCACACTTGTTGATCTAGGGCTTATAATAGGTAACAAAACTCCGAAGCACGAGGAACCTCCAGCAAGTGACATGGTAACGGCGTACCTGATATCCTGCAGAAACAAACATTACAAATACAAAAAAAGAATGAACATAAATTTACTCCGTTGGTCTATCATGCGAGTGAAACACGGTATACGTTCTATACCATAGTTGTTTTTGCGATACAGGAATAATTGATGGCACACCGGATCGACAATTCCAGCTATGCCTGCATTTCTTTGGACCAAATGCTTCCTCTTTGTAATTTTCGTGTTGTATGCAATCCTTTGTCGTGGTATCTTCAATGTTTCATTGTATCTTGTATAACAGTGACTGCACGCCAGAGAGTTTTGGGCTCATGCGTTGTTAGAAATTCCAGATCCCGTAAAAAACATTTCCTGTAAACCTTTTAAATCTGACAAATAAGTTCTTTCACATTGCCGTTATTTTACAGCGAAAAACCCCTAAAGACAGTTTGCTGCAAATTTACAGTATATTGATGGGTCAAACTATTCTGTAGATTTCTATAGTGTAGCCCATGTCAAGTTCTTGTTCTTGAAAATAAAATTGTCTTTTTTAATATACTGATGAACAAATCTTTATAATGTAATATAAATCATACTGTCTCTAATCACCTGGTGTAATTTACCAAACCAAGATAAGTTCTCTCTGTGAAATTTAGATATAGCAAATACAATTGCATATGTGACTTACCCACTCCGATTTGAAACCTTCAACATCTGATCGATACACAAAGCCGGCCGTGGCGGCATTAAGCAAGGCATGATGCGAATGCACGACTCCTTTTGGAGTTCCAGTTGTTCCCTATGGAAAGTAAAATAAAAGCACTTGTCTAAATGATTCATCTCCAACTACACATTCGACGTTAAAAAAGTCTAGCTTGGAGTGAAGCTGAGAGCCAAGAAAATTTTGAGTTTGGAAGATTTGCCTTCCCCTAACCCATTTGGTGTATCCTGGAAACGCCGTTGCTAAAATGTTGTAATTATGGTAAAGGAACTTGGGGATATCCGGAGAGAAAGTTTTGGGCGAGTTAAAAAGTGGGCGAGTTATGAGATGGCGAGTTAAAATGGCGAGTTACCCCCCACGGAGTCAGACTGAAACTGCAAAGAAGTCCCGCTGGCGAGTTACGGAAACACCATTTAGTCCTGCTGTCGAGTTACGGAAACACAATGAAGTCCTGATGGCGAGTTACGGAAACACCATGAAGTCCTGCTGGCGAGTTACGGAAACACAATGAAGTCCTGATGGCGAGTTACGGAAACACCATGAAGTCCTGCTGGCCAGTTACAGAAACACCATCTAGTTCTGGAGGCGAGTTACGGAAACACCATTTAGTCCTGCTGGCGAGTTACGGAAACACCATCTAGTTCTGGATTTGTAAAACTAAATGTAAAACTTTGTGGGGGGGGGTAACTCGCCATTTGAACTCACCATTTTAACTCGCCACAAGGACTTCCTTGAAAATTTTAACTCACCACACGGACTGCCTTGAAATATTTATCTCGCCACAAGGACTTCCTTGAAAAGTTGTAACTCGCCACATAGACTTTCTTGAAAAATGTTAACTTGCCACACGGACTTCCTTGAAAAATGTTAACTCGCCACAAGGACTTCCATGAAACTTCGTGGGGGTAACTCGCCATTTGAACTCACCATTTTAACTCGCCACAAGGACTTTAATTGTAAAACTTCGCCAATTTAACTCGCCACTCCCTAACTCGCCCCTTTTTTAACTCGCCAGTTACCTGTCCTCGGATATCCGGGCCTGTCTTGTAGAAAACCATACCAAACCAAGTACTACACAACATATTTCCTTCAATGTCGATTGAATATGACACTTCTGGTGAATTTTGTAAGATACTTTGTCGAAATAATTTTCATTCACCCACATTCCACCCACCAAGGTATTTAAAAATATTTTCTAAAGTGTAGACTGAAATGAATACCTACAGATGTGAAATAAATGACGCACGGGTCGTCGGCGTCTAAGGTAACGCAGGTATCAATGACTTGAGATCTCAGAAAATCGTTACTTCTGGACAGGACAGATTCTAAGGAATAGAAAACACTGAAAAAGAATGTGAAAGTAGAATGTCAACATCAGTTTTGTCATTACTACTTGCTCTATCAAAGTTAAGGTTTTAGCATATTAGAAATCTCCTATACGCAATGGAGGGCACATGTGGTCCAGTGGATATGACCGCCGACTCACGATCCCAAGGTTGTGGGTTCGAGCCCCTTTGGCAGGCACTTTACCTCGCTTACCTCGTCGACCAAAGCGATATTCGTGGAGCTGTTATGGGGAATATTACAATCTAGGTGCTGATAGGATTGTGCGCTTGGCCAGCTGCCGGCCTAGATGAAGCGAAATGATTGTGATGATTTCCTGACGGCAGCGTGATAATAATATAGACAACAGCGCCGTGATCTTGTAGGAATGGTGCTTTATAAAAGCCAAATATTAATGGATAGTAGAGTGGAATGATTCTGCGAGAAATAGCAGACTTTTCAGGTATCATCGTTGGAGACTACAATATCTTAAAGGGGCATTTCGTGATCCACATCCTCGTTCCCCGACTTACCTAATAAAAGATTTTTGTATCATCTGAACCGTTAGCCTTACTAATCCATGTGTACCTCATTGTACGTGTAAATTCGGTCGCATCTGTTAGAAATTCGCAATTTTATATTTTCTGTCCGTAAACGAACAGAAATTGCAGCACAGTGATCTATGGGACCGTGGGAAACAAGCAATTGCTCAAAACACAAAATCGCAAGAACGGAATCAACTCAAATTTTGTTAATAGTCTTTCAAGCATATCTAGTGAACAATGAATAAAACAGAAGGTGCTAAAATCACGAAATGCACCTTTAAGGCATGCCATAGACATTGTGTTTTGGCAGCTACTCAGGCAAACCTTAACAAATTCTGCATAGGGTAATGGAAGAAAGTGCTAGAAAAGGTCTTGTCAATTGCGAGAAAACAGGATGTATGGTAATATCAAAGAAGATAATCCCAGATGTGCACTCCGAGTTGCGGCAGTGAACTATTAGGCAGGTGGACACCTTTAAATATGGCCGCTGTGATACAGAGAAGGATAGGAATAGTCAAACGAAGCTTTACAAAAATGAAAAATATCCTTAAAACATAGAAAGCTGTATCCCTGAACACAGGGTTGAAAGTACTAAGTGTTATATTCCACCCCGTCATTTTTGATGGATCAGAATGCTGGACGGTTTCAAATTCAATGAAGAAAAGAAACTTGATCCTGTCCCCAAAAAGACATTTTGAATATGCATGGACTGTTCAATTTGCAAAATGAGAAGACACTCCAGCTCACAAACACGCAAAAAAAACAAAATAAAAAAAAAAAAACGTCTGGATACAGAATGAATATAGGCAACAGAATTCATCGGTCATATTTTGAGAAGGGATAGCCTGGAAAAACTCATAATGACGGGGAAATTACAAAGAGAAGCGGACGACAGAGACAACTGTTAACTCGAAGCATAGCAGAGGCCTCCAGACAAGAATGCTGCTATGCCGCTAGTAACCGTACTTTGTGGAAGCCATGATCACCACGCTTCCATCTAGGGCATGGTACTTAGAGATGGCATAGCGAAACCCATATGCACTAGTCTTTTGTCCAAGACCGCCTCGCATTTTTTATCCACCAACCGCGAGCGCGCCGAAGGCGTGGTGTCGAAACGCCCGGAGGCGTGAGCCGAGCGTAGCGAGGCGTCTTTGCGCAAATTGGTATTTCCCTGTGCATGCATAATTGTCGATCAAAGTATTTGTCATCGTAAGCACCGCCCAATTGCATCTATGACAACATCTTCAGATACGTGCCAATATCGATGACGTAGCCCGTCAAAATTACATATCGATTTGTTTTGCACGGCCTGATTAGCATACATCAAAGCAAATTATTCACTCGACGAACTTTTGACAGCTGCGAGTGAGTCTGTACGGTATGTGAGATGCGTGGCAGATGGGATAGTTGTAGCCCAGCTCTGCAGAAGTAAAAGTTCCCCAGTAAATTATCCCACCTTCCCTGCACAACCACACTGAATATGAGACTATACTAGGGCCAGTACTTAGTCATTTTATCAAATTTTCGTACTGCAGTGACCAATCCAAAATTTGCCACTCACAAGACATGACCAGTGATTTTGAACATTAAAAGATGAAATACTGACCCGCGTAGCATCATGCCACGCAAATGTGGTGTGGCGAACATCCCAAAATTCAAACCAGAAAATGAAAGTCTAGTTCACAATTCACGCCGAGAATTATAAGGGGACACGCACCTCTAGTCCTAGTCTAGGCAAGACTTACCTCGGCAACTTACCATGACAAATTGACAAGGCAAGGCCCTCCCAAAATGTCCCACCTACGGCACAATTAAGGCTAAACTCTCGACCGAACCATGGCTGAACGATGTAATGAAAACTACGTTAACAATACACCATGGTTCACTACAATGACTGAAATTTCCACATTTTATAGTAAACCGTAATCACATCAGTACACGTAGCCGTAGCGTCAAATACCTCATCTCATATACTCAGCCCCGCTATCCTCATCATCCGCACCGGGCCTCGTACAGGCTGCAAGCTAGCTCGAATAATCCTACACCGTCACCGGGATCCTACACTATGCATTGTAATTCCACATGATTTTCCCGGGCGCGTTTTCACACCGCAAGAGTGTTAGTTCGCCATTTAATTCCCAGCTTGCGTAAATCAGGGTCCTCGCTGTCAGGCCTGTATTCGCTTGTTTTTGAATTCGTTTTACCAACTCAATTATTGAATGGTTATTGATCAGGTTCCAATAACCTCGTATTCTGGGAACTATTTTAAGCGAACGAGGACATCATCATTGACCAATCAACGATCGCTATAGTTTCGGAAGAATATCCAGAAAAAACATAAGTAACAAAGAACAAGGAAATATCTTTGCGGAAAGGCTTTGATTACGACTCAGCTTTGATCGGTCGAGAGGGGCGGACTCACACAAATGGAATAAATAATCAAACCTTGATAAAGGCTACATATGCACTTACCTGCTACATCAAGTTAATGTTGCACTAAAGGTAAGGTCCGTTCATACTTACCGCATCTGCGTTGCGGTAAGCCAACAACTCATGCATCGCAACTCCAATTAAAATGAATTTAACTGCTGTATTCTGGGAAGAGACGGCA
This sequence comes from Ophioderma brevispina, assembly GCA_023653785.1. Classification (NCBI taxonomy): domain Eukaryota; kingdom Metazoa; phylum Echinodermata; class Ophiuroidea; order Amphilepidida; family Ophiodermatidae; genus Ophioderma; species Ophioderma brevispina. The sequence continues at coordinate 64,601 of JAMKCH010085901.1, forward strand.
AATTCTGGCATCGCAACTCATCGCAACGCAAAGGCTGTAAATATGAACGGAACCCTGATTTTTTCTGATTTGAACTTGAAAAAAGGTCAAGAGAACACCAATACAAAATAGTAAACAACTCAGGTGGGGAATACCTTGAAATCATCGGTCAACAGTCATCGACAAACCTTACATTCTGACCAAAATTGTAGTTATGTGATACGATTAAAATACATGTATGTTTGCTATGCTTCCGTTAATCTGTTTAGAGATAACAAAGAAATAAAGAAGAGGTCATTATGCTATTTCTTTTTTAATACAGGGGTCAAAAAGAACAGTTACCTATATTATAACAAAAAGTTTGAAGTGCACTATCTTACTTGTTTTGGTCCACAAGATCGAAAAGACGAGTTTATGTCTGAAGCCTCGGTACTCTGGTACTAGGTAAATTTAAGGCACTGCCATTGTTTCTTATTGACCTGATCTAATTTTACCCTAAACAAGATTTGAATCCTCATAACTTTAGAGCAAGTTTGATCTAGTACGTTCTTAAAAATTATTTGAAACTTTGACCTCTCTAGTATGAAAGACAATGTGATCCCCGACCTTTTCCCTATTTTTTAATACTATGTCCTAAACCACATCAAAATAGGTAACGGGGTGGCAAACTATACTTCACTTTATTAGTTGTGTTCAAACAAACAAATTCCGTAGCTTTTCAAATTTATTACAACGCTTTTTGATTTTACCCCTGTATAAACTTTGACCACTGTTTTAAAGGTGTTCCGCCACCTATATGCCTAACGGCCCTGGAGCAAAGTTACTAGCAACATGACGATCACAGCGAAAAAGTAGGTAGCGGTATTTGTGTTGTTAGATCTAGGAGCACCTTCCCCGTAAACACAAGGCCGGGTGTCTGCCTTGTGACTTTTGAAAGTGCCAAAACAGGGGCCTTTAAGGAGTTAGGGCTACACGTTTACCTTTTTATTATGTTATTTCTCTAATGCATATGAGCATAATGAGGTTGCAATTTTGTCTAGGTTAATATGGCCAATTTATTAGACTAGTATAGAGAAACTCCTACCCATTACGACAATTTTTTGTTTGTTACGTGAATCAATTTGGTTCATGCAAGCTCTCAAAATGTCTTCTCTGTTGATTTCCTAAAGAAAACGCAAAATCGGATTACTGTAACAATGAATTGAACTTAAGTATCTGAATCTGAAATGATATTATACAAGTTCCCAGGATTTGATCTTGAAGGACCAATACTTTAAAAACATAATAACTTAAGTTTCATCAAGTACCTTTAATGTAATTCTCTTCCAAACGTCGCGCTACTGATGAACTGAAGCTAAGCCACCTGGCAATTTCTCAGGACATAATAGCGCAACACTGTGCGAACCACAACTGCCAGTCATATGGTCATGTAGATCAAAACATAAGATTACGTATCGGCAATGCCAACTGATATGTGATAGTATAGCTCACACGCTCTTTCTTAGGGCGGAAGGTTTGCTATATCGGCTTGACTTGAGAGAATTAGAGTTGTTAAAAATACATTGTAAAATACATTGTTTTCGGCTTATTCAAGGTGCAACGAATGATTTCAGATAACAAGAGTAACTAAAAAAAATGAAAATTCTGATTTTTACACTGATGTAAAGCTTTCTATGAAAAATAAGTCCATCTGAAAGGATTAATCTGCGAAATTTTCTTTCTTTACAAAATTGTGAAATTCAGCCTAGTATATTTTATAGCATATAAAATCACCTTTTGTTTTCACACTTACGACATTTCTAGCCAAATAAAGGGTAAGAAATCTAATCTATATGAAAACCACTACATATGACAGAAAATGCGGATGCCTTGAAATCTCTGCTTGCCCGTTTAATTTCAGCATATAGGTAAGCACTGCAAACACATACATTGAATGAACGCGAAAAAAGTCTGACAGAAAGTACGCATTAAATTCATTAGTATTTGCGGCTTACCTTCTGCTATCAATATCCCTATGGCCGGCAACTATAATAAATCTGAGGTCAGGTAAACTGTAATATATAGCATACATAAAGAAACAATAAGTGTGAAAATCCGCTCTTCCAAATGACGATAATTAATCAAAGATTATCGTGATGTGTGACAAAATCACTGATCTTTATACAATGGATTGGAAACATGGGCTCCGTACTTGCAACCACTGACGGCCATATTGGTAATCCAAAAAGAGCCCAAGCAGGTGGTTAAGTGCCGGTCATTTACACAAAGTGTGTTCCATTGAAATGTGGATAAGCGACATAACAGAGTACACAATCAAGCCAATTCAGTGAACTCAATGTATTTGAAGTTGTGCACGTATGGGATGGCATGTCCCTAAAACAGGCACTCGAGATACAACTTCTGTTGAACAGGTGTCTCTGGAATGCTATTGTACTGGTAGACCAAGATGTCCGCCGGTTGCTTCACTGATCTGCTATACAATTACGGTTGTGTAGCCAATCCATTGTATAGAGATCAGTCTGTGGGCAAAAATATATTATAGTTATATAATAAGAAGTATGCGGTTTTCTTTGGCGAGATGTCGGCCATCTTGAAAAATAGCCGTATATATAAATTTCCATGACTCAGACAATTCTGGCAATTGTATATTGAACCTCTTGACCCGGACAACATACATTCCGACACTAAGTCACCATAGTAGTGCTATTACCTTTAAAATGGTGGCCATGTTGGAAAATGTTGATATGCAAATTGCCATCACTTTCATTTTTGTCATCACGTATTTTCATGAACTACATAACCCAATGATCAATTTTAGCTATGATTGCAAATGTTATTATTCCGGCCCTGGTTGGTAGAAATCTAAGGCCCTTTTTCATCTGATGCTGCAGCACTACCAGAATCAAATAGCCATTGACCTCGTTTGCTCGATATCTTTGTAGTGAACATTCAAAAGTGACTTAACTATTCTTGTCTGTAATATCTCCCACACAGGGATTGACAATACTACCTTTGACATTTGAAGTTATCTGGCTCCTTAGTAGCTTCAATATCTGTAATAATGTTTTTCATAATTTCTATCAGGTTTTCTGGAGATCTTGTCAAAAATATCGCCTTACAACCCATCTGTGTAATATAAACAAATATATAATAGTAAGTTCATTATATTCTGGCCTGCGTAGTAATGCATTTATTTTTGGTGGTGCAGCTAAATATGATTTTTTACTGAAATTTTCCCCGGCACGCTTGAAAACACGTGTCGCGCAACGGATAAAGCGCAGGACTCATGATCATAAAGGTCGAGCCCCGCTGAAGTCAACGTGTTTGTGTCGCTGGGAAGATACATAATCTCAAATGTCTCGTTGACCCAAGCGAAATCTGGGAAGCTGTTATGGGGAATCTAAGTGCGGAGAGGGATGTGCGCTTTAGTAATTTTATGATTTGACCCAAACAATTGCGAAAAAACTTAGAATTGTTCGGATTGATTTAAAAGTTGTACCAACTTATTGGGCTACTCCTAAAGTTTTAAAAAAATATAATTTGCCCTATTTATGAGTTATTATTTCAGTACAATAGGCATATGAGAGTTTAAGGTCACCCTGGGGTAGAAGTTACAGAATGGTCCGATTTCGATCGAACTGGTTGTAAATTGTTCAATTTGTCAAACTGAATAAGTAAATGGTTTTTTTTTTTTTTTTTTTTTTTGGTGGTGCAGCTAAATATGATTTTTTACTTAAATTTTCCCCGGCACGCTTGAAAACACGTGTCGCGCAACGGATAAAGCGCAGGACTCATGATCATAAAGGTCGAGCCCCGCTGAAGTCAACGTGTTTGTGTCGCTGGGAAGATACATAATCTCAAATGTCTCGTTGACCCAAGCGAAATCTGGGAAGCTGTTATGGGGAACCTAAGTGCGGAGAGGGATGTGTGCTTTAGTAATTTTATGATTTGACCCAAACAATTGCGAAAAAACTTAGAATTGTTCGGATTGATTTAAAAGTTGTACCAACTTATTGGGCTACTCCTAAGGTTTAAAAAAGTATAATCTGCCCTATTTGTCCATAGACAAAGAATGGGACAAGACAAAGGTTTGCCAATTGCATCACATCGTGCGTAGGACAAAGTCCTTTATTCATTCATAACAGGTTCTCCAAACAACCATAGTTTTCAATATGGCCTGGCTTTGAGAACAGTTCATTTCAACACCATGGGTTACTTTGGAGACAGCTTCCCCTATTACATGTGTAAACCCATACCACAGATTGAGCCATCTGTAAAGCCAACATGCAATGTCTGTAAAGCCACATATGCAATATTTTAGTATGACAAGCCACATATGTTTTTTTTTTTTTTTTTTTTAATAGGCATATGAGAGTTTAAGGTCACCCTGGGGTAGAAGTTACAGAATGGTCCGATTTCGATCGAACTGGTTGTAAATTGTTCAATTTGTCAAACTGAATAAGTAAATGGAAATAAATTCTTTGTTTGATTGTTTTATATAAGAATTATAGAGCTATGACAAGTGACCCCCATAGACCCTGTAGCCCCAGTCACATTTTGTGTTCCAATTATGCAACGAATATCATAAATGGTTCAACCAGTATATTTTAAGCTTCTGTACCATTAGACAAACAATTTAGCACCATTTTTTTTAACGAACGGATATATCTGAAAAATGTACCACAATTGTGACCTTGAACCTATTTCGACTCACAACTTGAACTCCAAGCTGCAGATAGGGCAAAGTATTTTTTAATCCTGGTAAGGTGACAAACACGTTGGCATACTTTTCGATGCGTTTTGACCCTTTTCATATTTTGACCCATGTATAAACCTTACCCCCTTAAACATATAAATATATATTCCACACCTTTGATTATTGGTAACTTTTGGATATGTTGTTTTTAAACGTTTTCTCAATACAATTTTGGAGAAAATAATTCTTTTGCAATTAGTTTTGGGTGTTAAGGCACCATGTATTCTATTTTGACTGGCCTCCTACCCTGACTGGCCTCCTACCCTCATGGAAAACTTATTCCACAGGACACCAACATGTCACAAATAGGCCTTGTTTTTTTTTTTTTTACCGGTGTAGAAGTAATTATTGTCCGGCGTACTCATAGTCCGGGAACAATGGTGAACAATAGGGCAATCGATTCAGTTGACTCTTCACGCAACATTAGTTTCACGCTTTATTCCGTTATGGTCTATGGAGCCCCGGACTGTGGCTCCCGCCGGACTATATCTGCTTTCACACCGGAACTGATTACCATTACACCAAACGTGGAGCGATTTGGTACTATACCCCTTTAATCGTGCCACAATTTGCCAATTGGCGTTCTGCTCGCCCGTGACGTACACGCACGCACGCACAAACACACACACACACACACACACCTGCTACGAGCCATACGAGAAAGCATTGCACCCCTACGACAGAGTATAGTTAGTGGTGTAAAACCTATAAGGTTACGTAGTGACTAAGCCCCTAGGAGCTTACCTTTTTAAGAAGCATACGTTGTACTTTTGCAGAAAATTGTAATCTTAGGTGCACCTGAAAATATACATAATTATGTCACATAATATGGGCATTATAATGTGCTTTGATATTACTATTGGCCCTAGATTCTAGCTCAAAGTAACTTTTTAAACTTTTTTGAACTTTTAAATAAGAAAAAAATAAAACATTCCATCCATTTTTAAATTACATATTGCTGATAGATACAGGATTATAAGTGGATACTATTAACATTAATTAGCGATACTCGAGAGAGATCAGCAACTTATCATTTTAACACAAATATGTAAAACAAAAACACAAAATAAGCACAAAGAAAATTAGTTGGAAAAATATTTTTGCTTGCGTCTGATGGTATTTATTTGGCGCATTTGTGGAAATATAGAGTAAAACGGTACGTGCAAATTACTGTCATTTTGGACTATGTCCCTTGGTCGTGGTGGTATGGGATCTAGGTGTCAGATTTTTTGATGCAATAAATAGTATTTTGGGTAAAGTTTGTTGTTTATGTTCTAAATGGTAATGTTTTTTTTTATTATTTTCAAATGTACTACAAGCCTACCAGTTGTTATGCTATAAGTGTAAAGCAATAGTTAGGCTCCAAACAAATTGGGACTATTTTCCAACAGGGGTATAATTTAGTGAAAATTTGAAAATATGCTACAGAATAAGTTTTTAACGAATGTAAGCGTAGTTTCATAGAAAAAGCAGGTAAGAGTTTGCTTGTTGACTAACCAAGTGCTATGGTCGGGCTACTTTGTCATGTATTTATACTGGTCAGTTCTAATTGAAAAACATGTAAGTATGTCCTTGCAAATTATATTCCTCCAGACCGAGCAACCAGTTTTGCAGTCTTTGTATTTTCTGATAGAATTTGGCACGAAAAATTGGACGTAAATATGTGTAAAATTTAAATTTAGTACGAGACACGAATGAAAAATACAAATCTTTGCGAATTAGCTACAGCTGAGATAATGTTTGAAATTTGAACAAATGTTTCAAGAACTTCCCGTTTATTTGCATTCTTGCCTGGCAGGTACAGTTTGACCTTGGAACAGGAAAAATGTTGTTAGCTCGAAAGATATAAACTAAATTATCAACACAGCCTTTTATATGTATAGTGTTTTAAAAAAGAAGCATTCAATTCAAGAATAAAGGGTCTCCCTGAACATGCTGAAGGAACGATTTACAAGCGTAAAACTATTTCCTTATATTGAAGGTGCATGACCTGATTTAACTAATTTTTTTTCATCTTGATTTGATGACCCTGACCACAAAACCCCTTCTGTTAAGATTTGCGTCGATATTTTAATCGATTTACTCTAAGATTTCACAAGGTAAATGATAAAAATAGTAACTTTCTTCAGAGACCGAAATTTGAACACTTATGGTAGAATCTGGGGTTCTGGAGTCGCTACTATTAACAATCGGGCCATGGACCTTTAAGGGGCAAAAGTCACTTAAAATGATCAACTGTTTGATTCTATACAAATTGTTTATTTGTGAAAAAGTGGGAGAGCAACCAACTAGAATGCAAGCGCTATCGCCTGTTCAAATCAGATTGCGAGAATCTTGATAAACGGGCCTAAAAAGCTAAAAGGGACATAATGGCATGAACAAAATTGGCATAATGAAAAGGACCCTTACTGAAATCACTTCCACGAGTTTGAAAACAATTTGGATGTTTACATTCTGTAAAAACAGTAAAAACAGCAAGAGTTCCAGGGGGGAGGTGGCAGTTTGTGGCAATTTCTGGAACAGAAAAGCAAGGTGTTCACATCCCTGACAGAATTTACAGTGTATCTAGCATGTACTGGGCATTGTACTTTAGGCTTGTAGTAAGATATTGATCTGGCAAGTGAAAGATGGATTACCCGGAATTAGCACATATACAATAGCAATGGTCTGTGAGCTGATGACAACATGCTTTTCAAGTTTGGTAAATGCTGGCAGTAATGTCAGCGTCCTTGTTCCAGAAATTGCCACTAGCTGCCACCTCCCCCCTGGACTCTTGCTGTTTTTTTACTGTTTTTACAGAATGTAACATCCAATGTTTTCAAAACTCGTGGAAGTGAATCACATTAAGGGCCCTTTTCATTATGTCAAATTTTTTTTCTTCCATTATTTCCCTTTAAAGTCATAAATTTTCAACGTTCATTGCACCGCTATGCTCATCCTCAAAATTAAATTTGTTCAAAACACTGATCTCTACACACTGATAGGCTATCGCCACTCGAACCCGAGGAAACCAGAAATTGCACGGAGGTCATTTTGCCTCTACCCACGAACAATCGTTCACAGTACAAAGCATACGGAAACTACGAAAAGGAACATAATTAAGGGGATCAAATTGCCGTATGTCAAATGTTTGTCAATTATGGTTTGTTTTTATAGTATCTACCGAGGTCTAAGTTCCAGATTAATAAAAATATGAACTATCCACCACTACTTGTTAAACGGTCGCCCTCTTCATAGCAACTACGAACCTACTATAGCTCACGCTATTTTGGAAGCCATATTGAAAATTTGCAAACACCTCGTGCCTGATCTTTGCGACTGTAAATTTTCTGAACAAATCATATACATGATGATGTTCTTGGATATATAAGGACCATTTTATAACCGAGGGTCGTCTGGCAAAATAAACGGGAAAGTAAATTTTTTCATGCTGTAAGATTTAGGTATAATGGGCTTGGGCGGTACTCATTCAAACGTCCGCCAGTGAGGTCGTTTAATCAATATGGCCGTCCGACCTCTAGCATTTTATAAATCAATCTCTATGATAAATCCAGATTAGGTGTCCACGTTGTCGTACACTTGATAGTGCTAGTTTTATTGTTGTCGTTATAAATGATCACATTGCACCAAAGAGCACCAGATTGTACATGTATCTGTGAATGACATAGGAGCTCAGAATTTCACCATCACAGCAGAGAACACATTTTGCAAAGATGCCATTTAAAATGGAACCCGAATTTTTTTATTGGTCTTGATCTGTTGACCTTTACATACCACAATAACTCCAATCTGCATACAGGCTAATAGAAGAACCAACCACTCTGAATGAGTATTACCGAGAATGGCCAATCTGTCTCCTTTTGACAAACCAAGAGAAAGAAGAGATGCGGCAAGATCGAGACTCTGTTTGAAAAAATGCACATAGAAAAAAAAAACATAATATCTAAGCATAGGTAAATAACTTTTACATTTCACCTGCTTTGGGTAGCAATTTCTTATACAGGTCAACCTTTATGGAGTTCTATGCTTACAAAATTCGAGTAATTTTTACGTAATCTTTATGTAATTATTTTTGTCTGTGTGTGAAAGTATGGGTTATTTCATTTCTAGGTTATGACCACTCCATTAACATATATCCTCCGCACTTGAAAGGTTTGGCGAATGCAGGCACTGTAGAATAATAATTCCAATTTTTATAGAGAATTCACACTTTGAAGCTCATTTTAGTTTCTAGACGATTTCGGGAGACCTTCCGGTGGATAATGCCAGTTGCACTACGATTGGTGGTGTCATTTGGTAACGACGCTGTCTGGATGAGCTGGTGATAAATATGGGTCATTAGTTTTCTGTTTGTAGATAAGTCGAGAAATGGGATTTGACCTCCCTCCTCAGTTTCATAGGTGAAATTGGTATAGCTGGTCATATGTTGTCGATGTGCTCTGGTGGTTTTGGAGCTTTCCCTTTTTTGAGTAGTTCTAGTACATCGTCCATATAATGTTTCTACCATTTACGATTGAAACTGGGACAATTGTTTTTGGATTGCCCTCAATAGGACACACTGCACTGGTGATCTCATCACTTGTACCAAACTTTGGCTGGCGCCGTGGAAGCTGAAGTAAGTAGTTTTTAAGGAGCTACATCAAATCTAAACCACCGGTTGCGCGCTGGCTTTGCTCGGTGCTGTCTGGTTGATTACTATTGTTCTAATCAACGATACCCGGCCCGTTCAACCGCCAGGAGCGGACAGTCATGCGGCGATTGAGCTTTGAAGCTTTTCCTAATGCAAATTCCAAGAGTTCCATAACGTCATTGATTTGGTACGAGTAGACAAGGTGCTATTTGGGATAGACGTTCTTTGATGACTTTGTCAGAGTATTTGTGAAGAGATACGATACGAATCCCTCCTCTTCCTCAATAAAAACTGTTGGATCTTCCTCTAAATTCTTCTTGATATGATGTTGCAACAAGCCTAGCACACGTCATATATGTTAGCAAGTTCCCGGGACGTTTCGTACTTAGTATATACAACCAGTATAGTCTACTGTAGGTATTGATGTGTTTTCTTAGTAGATTTGGCGTACAATACATCATCGGTGTTTTTTCGACAGTGGGATAACCAGCACCAATAATCTTTGGAGAGATAACCTCGACCTCCTTGGGAGATTAGAAGGAATGGCTATGAGCTTCATTTTGGTGGTGGTATGGATATGATTTCAACTTATCTATATGTGTCTTCATCTCCTAACATGGTGATCACTATCCGTTCATATCTTCCTTGTCCATTACTATTGCTGCCCTAGCTTTATCCACCAGCACGATTGGGAGATTTTTCATAGTGAGATGGGGAGATTTACCAAAGAGAATTACCAAAGAGTTAAGAATGCCTTTAAACAAGGCAGAAGTTAGAGAGGCAGCACATGCATGAAAGCGACCATTTGAGCGTTCAAATTATGCGGTGTTGCTGACCCGAGTCATGAATTAGAGCTTAATTTTTGATGGAAGGTAAAAATAAGGAAATTAAAACTCAATAATGAGAAGTCAGATAACCTAAAATTCAAACGTGAAATTTTGTTGCTATGGGATAATTTTAGTTACCCCGACTTTTAAATATAGTTTTGCCGGTTTTTTGTTTTTAATCTTAGGAAATTGAAATTTGGAAAACTGAAAACTAAATTCAAACTGGAAGATTGGTGAGTATGGAACACCATAAATTAAGGTAAATTCGTCTGTTTTAACATGTTTAAGGAATATAAACATGGTAAATAAAATTATTACTTTTGCATCACATTGGTTTCGTGCCAGATAATTCTGTGTTTCGGAATTTAACTAACCTCATCAGTCATTTGTTTGAATGTTTTTCTTTCGTTGTCCTTATAGAACACATACATCTCACAGTTGGGATAACACTCTGCTTGCACATACAACATTTGACCCACAGTGTCCCCTATAAATGGGCTTCTTCTGGGTGCATGGCAGTAGCTTTTTTGTTTTGAAGACATTGTTTTCTGTATAATAAGAAATATTATTCATCTGTTAAGTGAGTCATTTTTTCAGAAAGAATAAAATCAGAGTCAGCTTGAACAAAACTTACAGTTGATGAACTTGCGTAATTTGAATCTTAACCTTCGTTTACATCCATAAACCAATCAATCATTTATTACATTTCAACACACACACACACACACACACACACATACATAAGCTGGTACAAAAGACCTGGTACAAAAGACCTAATGGGAAAAAGAAATTTGGAGGAGATGTGGATACCATATAAACGCAGAGCGTGATTAGCTGTGATAAACAATAAAAGAAATTTACAAAAGGAAACAAAACCAAAACATAATACACAAATACATACAGATATTCAGATATGCAGGAGTTAAATATGTTCATCATATCAATGTGGTTGTATCAATATCAACGTGATCAGTTAATAATATTTTGGCTGAATATAATATTATAATAATAGAGAAAAATGGACCATGATTTTGTCATTTGCATCTTCTCTTAACATTCTCTTAACATACTATTATGTGGTATCAATGGAAAGATTATGTCATAGGAAAACCCCACGGCACTATGGTCAAAATGTTAAAACAGTTTTCTCATTCGCACATTTGTATAGTCACACATTCGCACATTCACATTCGTATATTCACCAGTGTTTGTCCAAATAACTACATACACTGTATATATTCTGTTACAAGCCGATAATATCTTATTGAGTTACATCGCTGCGCTGGCATATTAATAAGTCTTTGATGACCATAACGTATAATAGCAAAAGCTTAAAAGCTAGACATGTGAACAGAGTCCAAAAGCAACAAAAATGTTATACTGGCGGTACCTACTTTTCTTTCTTATATTAGAACATGATCGAGCACTTTGAAAAATGAGAGTATGATTGGTGAGAATTTTGAGCAAAGCAGAAGAGAAATAACCTACCTGACATGGCACGGATACCAGGGAAAACGTCTGGGATCTCGCAAGTATCTGACGTGACACTATGTCTGCATGTGCATTACATATCGACAGCTATTGACCTTTGTACTGTTGTTGGGTTAAAGGGACATTTTTTTCTTTCAATCAAAAATGTCCCTATCTGAAAGGAATAAGCTGAGAAATGTTTCTTTGGTACAAATATTGTGAAACTAATTTCGTATAGGAGCAAATACTAAATTCAGCATATGTTTTATATTGAAATATAAGCAAATCAAAATAATATTTTTTCTCTCTTTTAAGACATTTCTGTAGCCAAATATAAGAATATATGAAATTACTATTATGACACAATATTTGGGTGCCTCAAAATCTCTCGTTGCACCTTTAAAACGGGTCTCGTCCATTTTGTCCACTTCTATTTTTGCCCAAATATTTCCGCTGTGACAGGAGATAGAGTCCTCCGCACTCATAGACATAGTCCTTTGTCGTCCATGAAGCCCGGACTATGATCCAGGGGGACTATATCTCCTTTTACACTTCCTACACACAAATATGGGCATACTCTTGACTTATGTTGCGACAGTGGTGGATAGTGCCGTCAGAGGTCAATGACCTTTAATTAAAAAAAAAAAAAAAAAAAAATTTCACCTGCTTTGGGTAGCAATTTCTTATACAGGTCAACCTTTATGGAGTTCTATGCTTACAAAATTCGAGTAATTTTTACGTAATCTTTATGTAATTATTTTTGTCTGTGTGTGAAAGTATGGGTTATTTCATTTCTAGGTTATGACCACTCCATTAACATATATCCTCCGCACTTGAAAGGTTTGGCGAATGCAGGCACTGTAGAATAATAATTCCAATTTTTATAGAGAATTCACACTTTGAAGCTCATTTTAGTTTCTAGACGATTTCGGGAGACCTTCCGGTGGATAATGCCAGTTGCACTACGATTGGTGGTGTCATTTGGTAACGACGCTGTCTGGATGAGCTGGTGATAAATATGGGTCATTAGTTTTCTGTTTGTAGATAAGTCGAGAAATGGGATTTGACCTCCCTCCTCAGTTTCATAGGTGAAATTGGTATAGCAGTACATATGTTGTCGATGTGCTCTGGTGGTTCTGGAGCTTTCCCTTTTTTGAGTAGTTCTAGTACATCGTCCATATAATGTTTCTACCATTTATGATTGAAACTGGGACAATTGTTTTTGGATTGCCCTCAATAGGACACACTGCACTGGTGATCTCATCGCTTGTACCAAACTTTGGCTGGCGCCGTGGAAGCTGAAGTAAGTAGTTTTTAAGGAGCTACATCAAATCTAAACCACCGGTTGCGCGCTGGCTTTGCTCGGTGCTGTCTGGTTGATTACTATTGTTCTAATCAACGATACACGGCCCGTTCAACCGCCAGGAGCGGACAGTCATGCGGCGATTGAGCTTTGAAGCAGTTCCTAAGGCAAATTCCAAGAGTTCCATAACGTCATTGATTTGGTACGAGTAGACAAGGTGCTATTTGGGATAGACGTTCTTTGATGACTTTGTCAGAGTATTTGTGAAGAGATACGACACGAATCCCTCCTCTTCCTCAATAAAAACTTTTGGATCTTCCTCTAAATTCTTCTTGTTGCAACAAGCCTAGCACACGTCCTATGTTAGCAAGTTCCCGGGACGTTTCGTACTTAGTATATACAACCAGTATAGTCTACTGTAGGTACTGACGTGTTTTCTTAGTAGATTTGGCGTACAATACATCATCGGTGTTTTTTCGACAGTGGGATAACCACCAATAATCTTTGGAGAGATAACCTCGACCTCCTTGGGAGATTAGAAGGAATGGCTATGAGCTTCATTTTGGTGGTGGTATGGATATGATTTCATCAAAAACTTATCTATATGTGTCTTCATCTCCTAACATGGTGATCACTATCCGTTCATATCTTCCTTGTCCATTACTATTGCTGCCCTTGCTTTATCCACCAGCACGATTGGGAGATTTTTCATAGGGAGATGGGGAGATTTACCAAAGAGAATTACCAAAGAGTTAAGAATGCCTTAAAACAAGGCAGAAGTTAGAGAGGCAGCACATGCATGAAAGCGACCATTTGAGCGTTCAAATTATGCGGTGTTGCTGACCCGAGTCATGAATTAGAGCTTAATTTTTGATGGAAGGTAAAAATAAGGAAATTAAAACTCAATAATGAGAAGTCAGATAACCTAAAATTCAAACGTGAAATTTTGTTGCTATGGGATAATTTTAGTTACCCCGACTTTTAAATACAGTTTTGCCGGTTTTTTGTTTTTAATCTTAGGAAATTGAAATTTGGAAAACTGAAAACTAAATTCAAACTGGAAGATTGGTGAGTATGGAACACCATAAATTAAGGTAAATTCGTCTGTTTTAACATGTTTAAGGAATATAAACATGGTAAATAAAATTATTACTTTTGCATCACATTGGTTTCGTGCCAGATAATTCTGTGTTTCGGAATTTAACTAACCTCATCAGTCATTTGTTTGAATGTTTTTCTTTCGTTGTCCTTATAGAACACATACATCTCACAGTTGGGATAACACTCTGCTTGCACATACAACATTTGACCCACAGTGTCCCCTATAAATGGGCTTCTTCTGGGTGCATGGCAGTAGCTTCTTTGTTTTGAAGACATTGTTTTCTGTATAATAAGAAATATTATTCATCTGTTAAGTGAGTCATTTTTTTTCAGAAAGAATAAAATCAGAGTCAGCTTGAACGAAACTTACAGTTGATGAACTTGCGTAATTTGAATCTTAACCTTCGTTTATATCCATAAACCAATCAATCATTTATTACATCTCAACACACACACACACACCCACACACACACACACACACATACATAAGCTGGTACAAAAGACCTAATGGGAAAAAGAAATGTGGAGGAGATGTGGATACCACATAAACGCAGAGCGTGATTAGCTGTGATAAACAATAAAAGAAATTTACAAAAGGAAACAAAACCAAAACATAATACACAAATACATACAGATATTCAGATATGCAGGAGTTAAATATGTTCATCATATCAATGTGGTTGTATCAATATCAACATGATCAGTTAATAATATTTTGGCTGAATATAATATTATAATAATAGAGAAAAATGGAATAACTACATACACTGTATATATTCTGTTACAAGCCGATAATATCTTATTGAGTTACATCGCTGCGCTGGCATATTAATAAGTCTTTGATGACCATAACGTATAATAGCAAAAGCTTAAAAGCAGACATGTGAACAGAGTCCAAAAGCAACAAAAATGTTATACTGGCGGTACCTACTTTTCTTTCTTATATTAGAACATGATCGAGCACTTTGAAAAATGAGAAAAAAAAAAAAAAAAAAAAATAAACAATAAAAGAAATTTACAAAAGGAAACAAAACCAAAACATAATACACAAATACATACAGATATTCAGATATGCAGGAGTTAAATATGTTCATCATATCAATGTGGTTGTATCAATATCAACGTGATCAGTTAATAATATTTTGGCTGAATATAATATTATAATAATAGAGAAAAATGGACCATGATTTTGTCATTTGCATCTTCTCTTAACATTCTCTTAACATACTATTATGTGGTATCAATGGAAAGATTATGTCATAGGAAAACCCCACGGCACTATGGTCAAAATGTTAAAACAGTTTTCTCATTCGCACATTTGTATAGTCACACATTCGCACATTCACATTCGTATATTCACCAGTGTTTGTCCAAATAACTACATACACTGTATATATTCTGTTACAAGCCGATAATATCTTATTGAGTTACATCGCTGCGCTGGCATATTAATAAGTCTTTGATGACCATAACGTATAATAGCAAAAGCTTAAAAGCTAGACATGTGAACAGAGTCCAAAAGCAACAAAAATGTTATACTGGCGGTACCTACTTTTCTTTCTTATATTAGAACATGATCGAGCACTTTGAAAAATGAGAGTATGATTGGTGAGAATTTTGAGCAAAGCAGAAGAGAAATAACCTACCTGACATGGCACGGATACCAGGGAAAACGTCTGGGATCTCGCAGGTATCTGACGTGACACTATGTCTGCATGTGCATTACATATCGACAGCTATTGACCTTTGTACTGTTGTTGGGTTAAAGGGACATTTTTTTTCTTTCAATCAAAAATGTCCCTATCTGAAAGGAATAAGCTGAGAAATGTTTCTTTGGTACAAATATTGTGAAACTAATTTCGTATAGGACCAAATACTAAATTCAGCATATGTTTTATATTGAAATATAAGCAAATCAAAATATAAGAACATATGAAATTACTATTATGACACAATATTTGGGTGCCTCAAAATCTCTCGTTGCACCTTTAAAACGGGTCTCGTCCATTTTGTCCACTTCTATTTTTGCCCAAATATTTCCGCTGTGACAGGAGATAGAGTCCTCCGCACTCATAGACATAGTCCTTTGTCGTCCATGGAGCCCGGACTATGATCCAGGGGGACTATATCTCCTTTTACACTTCCTACACACAAATATGGGCATACTCTTGACTTATGTTGCGACAGTGGTGGATAGTGCCGTCAGAGGTCAATGACCTTTAATTTGACCAAAAAGCATGTTACGGTCAAATATTGGTGATTTAATCAAAGGTCAATGACCTTTGACACACCATATCTTCTTAAGAGTAAAAGCCACACGTCTGCTTTTATATATCCCTGACGTCCCTAGAGAAAAAATCTGACGATTGTTATTTTTCTGGTTACATCTAAGGGCAATTTCCCCCTAAAACAAGCCAGGAGTCCGCTCCGTGATTTTTTTTTCCAAAGTGCATTTAAAGGCAGTTAGGGTCGTTAGAGATATATTCTGCAGGTAATATGGGTTCAGTTGTTCAATACCACCAGACAATGTTTCATCAACCTGCTTTATACTTATTGCGCCTTAATTAAAGTTCCTTAAAGGTGCAACGAGAGATTTTGAGGTACCCAAATATTGTACCATAATAGTAATTACATAATTGATTTCTTGCCTTGTATTTGGCTACAGAAATGCCTTAAAAGAGCGAAAAAGATGATTTTGATTTGCTTATATTTCAATGTAAAACATAGGCTGAATTTCGTATTTGCTCCTACATGTATACGAAATTAGAAATTTCACAGTTTTGGTACTAAAGAAATATTTTTCTTTTAGCCAAATGTCTTTTTTATATTCTGCAGGTATTATGGGGGGGGGGGGGGTGTCAGTTTTTGAATTCCCCAGACAGTGCTTCCATCATGGCGATTTTTTTTATTCGGCCTTATTTAGAAATCCATCCCTTTGCATTTGCCAAAAACACTACAAATTGGACATTTTTTGGCTCAAAATTTTGTCAAAAAATACACGCAACCAACAATATTGGTATGTTGGATAGCTAATGTCAATACATTTTTCTATATACAAGTACATTTCGAAATTGAAGCTTGGAGTGAGGGTACGGCGGTCCTGTAAGTATTTCCCACATCTGTGTCACGACTGCGAAAGATATTATCTAAATTGGAACTGCGCGAGAGATTAACGTTATCACCTTACTCCCTCGGTGAATTTTTGTTTGTTTAATAGAAAGGAGCGGAATATACAAAACAATTTAAACGGCGGTCCCCGGAAAGTGTGTATGTCTGTTCACAGACTACGGAAAGATATTATCTAAATTAGTACAGCGCGAATAGATAACTTTATCAGTCCGTCTAAAGGCGAATGCATGCCAAATGAAACTAAATCTCAAATATCTCCGGGAAAATGAAGGTGTTTCTATGGAGATTTTTGCATCAGAGGGTCCGTTCCTATGTTTTGTTTTGAATATGTATCGTATTGGGTCTTAACCTATAGAACCTATAGAACCTAGCGAGAAAATTGACGTTTTGTCGGGTACTCTGTGCTCATCAAACCGGAAAAGTTTAATACGCGATCGCTTACGGCCGCATCGCCTTTTTCCGTGGGTGGGGTCCGGGCGACAATGGTGCGGGGGCGGGCGGGGTGGGTGTGCGGTATTTCCAGTCTTGCGAATTTTCAAACGCTGCGCTAAAAACTTTTTTTTTCAATTTTAGAACAGGAATAAACTTACTTACCGACCGCCGTAATGCCAATTGACAGATTACATAAAATAATTTTGGCACGCAAAAAGGGTTTTAGCAAGAGGTGGTAATCACCCACACCCCCACCCACATGATCGGTAGAACGAGAGTCTGATAATTCCTGTTTGTGCCATGGAAGTGTTGCGCCCCCAAGGGGATAGACTAGGCGTTTTTGGAACAGGGCTTGGTGGCGGTCAACTTCCGAGATTTTGAATTTGCTCCTATTTATTTCTATTTCCGTTCATTCCGTTCATACAAGGCACAAAAATGCAGAAATTCGTGTTTTTGGATAAAAATTGAAAATTAGCCTATTTTCAGCAGATTCGGGAAATGTGAACTTCTTGGGGGTTTATGATATCATTATGACTACCAAATAGAAATGAAACAAAAAGGGTCTATATTATACACGGATACTAAATTAACCACAATGGGCAGGTACATTATTTTGGGTGCAAACCCTCCCCCCCCCAGGTTAAACATGCACACAAAGGTACGTGTGATACGACGAGAGTTACTCAATTTCTATTAAATTAAATGTTTTCTCAATTAAATCCTTGAATGTTGCTTTAAGTTCCCATTCGCTTTGTTTGAACATGGATAAACAGCACTAGCTCAAAGTATAAAAAAGAAGCAAAAGTGTGTTGTGCATTGGATATATTGATGTATTTCACAAATTGGTTTAAGTACGCGTTTCATATTTAGCGGGGGTGTACGATCAATTATTTGATCTATATTTGCTTTTTTTTCGTGGAGTAAAGTACATAAATAAAATTACAGTGCAATTTACGGAAATACTGTAAAAAAATCTTTTAAAATTACCGTATTTGGCTGTATTTGGGACATAAAGGAAAATACTTGTAAAATTTTATGTCCAATTTTTTCCCGGCCCTACAAGACAAAATCTAAAGTGAAGACTTATTCGAAATTTAATGAGTAAACAACAATATTATACACTACTATGGATTTTTCAATTATACCAGTAAGTAATTTAGCTAAATATACAGGGGGAAAATACTGTAAAATTTTAACAGTAAAATACTGGCAAGCAATTCTGCCACACAAACCCCGTAAAAATCGCTTTTTACAGGTTTCATTCAAATTTACTTATATGTTACAGTTTGTTGTAAGAATCTTTTTTACAACAAACTGTAATTTTTTACAGTATATGCAATGTAAAACATTGTGGATAGGCCTACTAAGTGGGTTTTCGTCAATGCTTTTTTTTATGCTCCACACATTCCCAATATCTGTAATAACTCACCAATAGAAATTTTTTTAATCGTTTGGGATTAAATTAATTTTTACAGTATACTGTAAAATTTTATGGTAATTTGTTGGCAGAATTGCTGCCAGGATTTACTGTAAAATTTACAGTATTTTTTACATTGTATCTACAGTCAGTTTCCTGTACCAATTTAAAGATCAAATAATTAGGCTTATCGCATATGCATAAAGGGAAAACGAGAATTCCTGCGCATACTCCGCTAAGAAGTACTCTACTATTTTGTCAAAATAAATTATTATTAAATATAGAAAGTTTTCATTGGATACATTTGATACAAATTTATCACATCATAAACTTTCTTATGAGTATTATTTTTTTAATCATTTTAAGATACCTGTTATATCTTGCCCTTTGCATCGGCATCGGTCTATACCTAACCGATGTGACTAATGTAAACTTTACAGCGAATTAAAGCTAAGAAATAAGCTTTCCGTTGCTACCATAGGGTTTAGATGTGTGGTTTCTTAAAGATGCAAAATGGGGGACACAAATCAGGGTCCTTATGAATCACCCTGTAGTTTTGTATTTATCATATCCAAACGGCATTACGAGATTTTAGTGAGCCGTGGGGTGTTTGGAACATTAGTAAAGCTAGCTTTTGTTTACGAATTGCTTGAAATGGAATTTGAATACGTATCGTACTCGTAACTAGAGATCGCATAAGCTCATGTACAACATTTATATGCAAGTGTGTGTCACACTGGTGGGTTCAATATTGTATACCTATTCTGAGCTAAACACGCTGCACGCACACATTGAGCCGGAATGTTTCTTATAATGATTGGAACCATTCTTCTCAAGATTGAGCCCATATCAACTCCTGGCTGCCCAACGGAAGAAATTTCTAATGATTGCCGTGGTTATTGTCAAGAACAGCCAGCTTTAAAAATATGGCGTAACGGTTACCCGAGCACTTTTTCCTTCAAAATCCAAATTAGAGTGAATGCGAAGAATGATATCTTAAAGTAAGTTTGAAAATTAGTGATTTTGGTGTTACACTTTGGATCAAGAATGTACATAAAGTTTACTGTTGTGTCGGAAACGTTGAATTTAAATATCTTCTGATAATAAATTCCTCCATACCGGTATAGATTTCACTGTAGGGAGGGCTATGTGTTTTGTGATGGGGGATCATATAAATTTACATTCCGGCAATTACCAACTTTAATATTTTAAAGTGTCAACTCCCCCCCCCCCCCCAAAAAAAAGAAAAAAAAAAAAAAAAAAAAATTAAATTAATTTTTACAGTATACTGTAAATTTTATGGTAATTTGTTGGCAGAATTGCTGCCAGGATTTTACTGTAAAATTTACAGTATTTTTTACAGTGTATCTACAGTCAGTTTCCTGTACCAATTTAAAGATCAAATAATTAGGCTTATCGCATATGCATAAAGGGAAAACGAGAATTCCTGCGCAAACTCCGCTAAGAAGTATTAAATAGAGAACGTTTTCTTGGATAACATTGATCAAATTTATCACATCATAAACTTTCTTATGAGTATTATTTTTAATATTTACGAACCTGTTATATCTTGCCCTTTGCATCGGCTCGTCTATACCTAACCGATGTGAAATGTAAACTTACAGCGAATAAATTAAAAGCTAATAAATTAAGCTTTCGTTGATACCAATCTGTTGAAGAGGTGTGTTTCTTAAAGATGCAAAGGGGGGACACAAATCAGGGTCCTTTGAATCCCCCCCCCCCCCCCCCCCAAAAAAACCCCCCCTGTAGTTTTGTATTTATCATATCCAAAACGGCATACGATATTTAAGTGTGTCTGGGGGTGTTGAACATTTAGTAAGCTAGCTTTTGTTTAAGAATCTAGAAATGGAATTTGATACGGAATCGTCACTCGTAACTAGAGATCGGCCATTAAGATATGTACAACATTTATATTGCAGTTGTGTCACCCTGGTGGGTTCAATATTGTATACTTATTCTGAGCTAAACACGCTGCACGCACAAAATTGAGCGGAATGTTGTCTTATAATGATTGGAACCATTTCTTCTAAGATTGATCCCATATCAACTCCTGGCTTGACAACGGAGAAATTTCTAATGATTGCCGTGGTTATTGTCAAGAACAGCAGCTTTAAAAATATGGCCCGTAACGGTTACCCGAGCACTTTTTCCTTCAAAATCCAAATTAGAGTGAATGCGTAAGGATGATTATTAAAGTAAGTTGAAAAATAGTGATTTGGGATTGTACACTTTGGAGAAAGATGTACATAAGTTTATGTTGTGTAGGAAACTTTGAATTTAAATCTCGTCTGATAATAAATCATCCATACCGGTAGATTTCACTGTAGGGAGGGCTATGTGTTTTGTGATGGGGGGGATCATATAAATTTACATTCCGGCAATTACCAACTTAATATTTTAAAGTGTCCAATCCCCCCTCCCCCCCAGAAAATGAATTGTCTTTTATTTACAATATCAAGTGACTATATCAAAGGCAGTCTTACCTGGGCTGTATTCGAGATATTACGAGTAGCTTAACTTTTAGTTTCACTTGGAACCAAGTCTCATACTCTGTTCGTATTGGTCGGACTGATTCGCAGATACTAGTAGCTTTTGCTGGTAAGTGCTTCTGAAAGATCATGCCAAGAGTAAAAGCTGGATGACAAAAATGGCTACAAATAAAATGCCGTGTACTTCTAGGCCACGGTCCTTGCGATATACGACGTATTGCAGTTGTCATTCATTCATTCACTGATTTTCCATCAAACAAATGTCAAAAGGAGGGCAGTCAATATATTTAGGCCTTTAGAAATGTCTATGACATCAAGAAATAAGTGTTCAGAAATAATTTGGTGGGGGTTGGGTTGGGGACATAAAGGTCTCAACTTCCAAACAGGGGCCAAAAAGGTGGTGTTGTTTTTTTCAACTAGAAGGAGAGGGGCCATAAAGTATTTTGAGCTTTAGAACTTCAAAAGTTTTTTTTTTCGCCCTCATTTCAGAAATAGCAGAAAATCATGTGCAATGATTTTTAATTACACGCACAACAAAATCTCCAAAGAATTTCCAAAGAAATTTTCCATGGAAATGGCACCTTTATAAACACTGAGCGAAGTGTTGGGCACTTCCAGATATTCAACATTGTATTTTACATGTAGAGGTGGTCCCCAGTCGCTGCCGATACACGCACAAATTATGATAATGAGGTTCCAAGTCCATTTACTTACTGACACCAATTAAAACAGCAAACGTAATTTAGGAAAACGGGATAGTATTTTGGATAACAATGTTTAGGGGAGCACTTGTTTTGACTTTGTTCTGAGTGTAAAATCCAAATGTATGTCAGTAATATAACACGCGATATCTCGCCTAGTGCAGGCGAGAATTGTGTAACTGCGTTTATGCTTGGTAAACGCGAAGATTAAAACATTCAGAACACACTATAAGCTACTATACCGCCCTTTTTAAAATTGAATGTGCGTGAAAGCTTGCGTAGCATCATGCACTTAACACACAGTTGTGTTTGATTTCTGACATGTTTGTCACTACCGAACAAGTTTGAGAGGGGACTATTGAACATGAGCTCGGTACGTGTGCCCAAGTATCTGCCTCTCCGTGTCTGTGTAAAAATAACAATCTTAAACATTTGAATCCCATTTTGAAAAGTTAAAGTCCAATTGGAACCGAACGCGGGTTAAATGCGTTATGAAAACCTTTATGCTAATATGTCAAATGTGATCGGAGATTAAGTTGTAAAAGAGGCTTACAATGTTAAATATGGCTCATTTGAAAAGTCAAAGTTCATAATCGCAACCAAAATTGATCATATATGCAACATGGGAACTTTTATATAAGGTCAAAGGCCGCATGCTGAGGTGAAAGGTTAATAGGCTTAAAATACCAATTGATTCTTTTTAAGTATGTATCTAAGTTAAAATTGAAAAATGATAAAACTGGAACTTTCTGCGCCATATATTAGGTGGGAGGGCCTTATATGCATGACTCCAGCAGAATCTATGACGAAGCGAAACTCAATTCAATGCACGCGACGCGAGGATCAAGTAAATGATACAACCCGAGAAATTAACTTGGTAAATATTATATAGAAGCTCGGAGAAACTGGCGAGCACAGAACTAAATAAAGACGAAAAATACACGGTCAAATACATCAAGTAAATGATTTACTTGATCCTTGAGTGCATTGAATTGAGTTTCGCTTCGTCATAGATTCTGCTGGAGTCATGCATATAAGGCCCTCCCATTCTATAATATAAAAAAAAATATAATTACGGCCGCTTGAAACTCTGAAATAAAGACTGAAATACATTAGCGTTCGTTCAATGGTATCCATATTAACACAGTCCTCTGTGGCCCGGTGGTATTTCTCACGCCTAGAAAGCGAGATGTTCCGGGTTCGAGACCGTCTATTTTTCGTCTTTATTTAGTTGTGTGCTCGCCAGTTTCTCCGAGCTTCTATATAATATTTACCATATAGTGATAGAAATTAGTGTAAAATCAGAAAAGGCTGTGAGAATATCTACTGAGTAATCACAGTCCGAATTTTAACCGCACCCGAACTGGGATATTTCGACTAGAAGCTACTCTTAAGTTGCTGGAGGAAATGGTGGTCAACCTATATGGATTAGTCTGGCTGAATGTTATTAGCGACTGAATCGCTTCATTCAGGGTCGTATACAGGGATCCCCAGTAAGAGGGGCCAGATTCCCGGTTCTGAGGCAGATTTTCCCGGTTGGAGGTGGTTTTAAAAAAAAAAAAAAAAAAAAAAAAAAAAAAAAAAAAAAAAAAAAAAAAAAAAAAAAAAAAAAAAAAAAAAAAATTTAGCAAGATGTTGGAGTTACCAGCCCCCCCCCCCCCACGGCTGTATCATTCTAACCCGGGATGAATATACTTATATTGTCCCATATCTAACCTATTTTGCATTCTATTATAATACATGCCCATTGCGAATGCATTCTATTAAAAATGATAGGTGCCCATTGAGCATGTTGAGCCAGCCAGTAGCATGACAGTAAGGAGTGTCAGTGACCTACCTTCGCTAATCCTGCTAAATAATGTTTCAGAACCCCTTGAACAAGCATGGGTACCCGACAAACCCTTTAGAAACCCCCACCCACTGGGAAAAGGGTTGGTTAGTCTAAAGCGAGAAAGTTCGCCATGTTCAAAATAAATTCGCTAGTCCAAAACAAATAAAGTCCGATAGACCCTAAGCCAAAACCCAACCCCTAGCCATAAGCATTAACCCTAACTTTAACCTCCTAACTACAACCATAACTTTTTTCAGACTAGCGAATTGCATTTTTGTTTTAGCGAACCTTATTTTCAGGCTAGTAAACCTTCAAATACATTCTTATTTTTCATTATTCTAGAATTTTTAAATCAATTCCTATGAAATTAAATGTTCCCAAATAAATCCGTCAATGCACCTTTAACAAAAAACGTCGTATTTGAACATGGATGAACAGCACTAGCTCAATCGGGAAATCTTGATTTAAGAGTCAAAGTTCAAACTGCAATGTGCATGCTTGGTATTTCCCATGAAGATGGATTTAAGGAACGTTCATTACTTATGGCGGAGGGGGTTGGGAGAATATAGGGGTTGTGTTAATTTCAAATGGGGACAATAGGGTTTGTATGTTTTTTAAATCATTACAACTAGAACTACTACTACTAGTAGTAGAAATAGTAGGAGGAGTAGGAGTATAGGAGGAGTAGGAGGAGTAGGAGGAGGAGTAGTAGTAGTAGAAGTAGGATTAGGAGTATAGTAGTAGGAAGAAGAAGAAGAAAAAGAAGTTGTAGTATCACGCTATTATGCAGGGCCGTACGCAGGATTTTTTACGGGGGGTGCAGGTCTTCGAAAACGTGGACCTTTTTTTGAAAAAAAATGGACCTAACCCCCCTAAAATGGTCCTTTCTTGGACGTTTTGAACATCTCATCACCAAAAAGTGGATTTTTTCGTCATATTTTCTCTAAATTTTGGACCTTTTATCACAAAAATTGGCAAAAATGGTCCCTTTTCCCCTTTTGTGAAATTGGGGGGGGGGGGGGGGGTGCGACCGCACCCCCGTACCCCCCCCCCCTTGCGTACGGGCCTGCTATTATGTAAGGCGAATTTCCCCTCTTATGCATACACTACAAATCGTGTGTTTAGGAAGCATGCTAAATACGTTTAAATGTTTAACGTGGGCTTAGCCTTTAAACATGTTAAAAATGTTTAGCTATCTTGGTAGCTCTATCCCCGAGCTTGAGGTTGGCTGGAGAGTGTAGTGGATGGAATTTATGTGGAATACAAGAAGTTCTAGAGACCAAAGACACAAAACTTTATTCCAAGATCTACTTGCAAATAACATTGTCCCATGCATTCCAGTTTCTGTGCTTCACAGGCGTATAGCACTGATAAGAGAATGAGCAGAGCTCCATATCCTTAATTTGATTTTGGTTTGGTTTAAATCATTCCAGCTCTGTCTGTCTGTCTGTGCTAACTGAGTTATACTTGTGATATTGCTTTATTCCGTCATGACTTGTGTGTCTAATTTTGCTACTTGCGTGTCTAATTTTAACAAAAGAAAAGTCACACAAGGTGCAACGAGAGATTTTACATATCAGGTGTCCCTAAAAAAATCGAAAGTACTGATTTTTGCCCTGATGTAAAGCTTTCCATCAAAAATATCCCCATCTCAAAGGATTAAGCTGAGAAATGTTTCTCTGGTACAAAAATTGTGAAATTTCTAATTTCGTATAGGAGCAAATACGAAATTCAGCCTTTGTTTTATATTGAAATATAAGCAAATCAAAATCACTCTTTTTCTCTCTTTTAAGCCAAATACAAGATAAGAAATCTACTGAGTATCTGATTTATATGAAATTACTATCATGACACAATATTTGGGTGCCTCAAAATCTGTCCACGGCACATTTCATTGATGATTAGGTAGCCCCGTTTCTGTTATGTTTCTTTGACACCATTCCAGCGTGCAATACTTCTTCTTCTCTAAGAATAACCGTTTACAGATTAGACACACTATTCTAAAGATCGGACCCATATCAATTTCGGGTGGTGAAGCGGGGTAATTTTGGGGGAAAAACGACCAAAATTAAAAAGTATTTAGTCATGGTTAGGTTAGTCCTTATATCATTATCAGGCTATGTCAACCACTGCTGTGTGTAGCCCTCAGCATTTTGCATATTATTCTAGATCTTCCTTCCTAATCAAGCTGTGTTCCATTTCTTTAGTTGTTGGCTATATCTCAACTTCTGAAACTGATCAAACACTTTATTCCTTAGGGATATAGAGATGTTCTTATCAGTCACCATGTATTCCAAAGCATCTCCACCCTGCCTTTATTCGGTTGAAGACCTTCTCATCTGTGTTGCTGTCTATTTTCAGCGTGTGGTTTTGATATATATTGCTTCCAAGTTTCTCAATTGGATGATCCTCTACTGCTATCAATTAAAACAGCAAACATAATTTGTGAAACGGGAATAGTATTTTGCGTAACAATGTTTAAGAGGAACACTTGTTTTCTCAAGTAACCATTTTCAAGCAATTCTTGACGCTCACAAAAGATAATGAATGGTCCCTTATATAATAGCAAGTGGATACCACACGCAGCCTGAGACAAATATAACTAAAAGTGTAATAATTATTTTCGTCTCAGCACGCAGCCCTAGCTAGCACGTATGTGCGGCATAGACTACGAGGAGTAGCTTGAAGTTTGTAGTTGTAGTCAACCTCAAACTCTCTCGTCTAATCGGACGGGCAGATGTCCAGGTATCTTTTGTCGGTAAGTGCTTCTTGAAAAAAAAAGATCATGGGAAGAATAAACGCGATAAAAATGGCCACAATGACAGCAAACTACAGCATGGCGTGTACACTACAGAAAACTTTCAACTTATCAATGGCCCTTGCTCCGTAAGACGCACTGAAGTTGTCATTTATCAAAACAGATTCAAATTGGATTTTACATGAACCAAATATCAAAACGAGAACATTTAATTATCTAGAGCCTATATTAACTCTCTATGACATCAAAATGGCGGGGGTAGGTGTTTTCACATTTTGTATTTTATTATAAAAATAATTTCTTAATTATTCTGTTGTCTATAGTATCACGAAATAAAAAGAATTTGGCGGGTGTTTCGTTAAGGCAACACACTTTTGCTGACACAAACCTTGATTATAAATCCTTCAAATTACAAAATTCAAGTATTTTATGTGATTATACCAAAACTATAAAACCATACTATTCTAACCCATCATGAAGTGAGTGAAGGGTATTTAAAATAAGGAGGTCAACAAAAGTGAATCGCCTTATAAAAACACCGATACAATGGGAGTCTGTGTGGGTAGATGGGCCTTGATGTGTACTTCATGTTATTTTGGCAAAAACAATAATGTATTCTACTTCGGCTCACTAATTGGAAAATGATTGTGTCTTTTCTTCCGCTTGATCTTCAGTTCCAGGAGGACTATCTAAGTTTACACAGGGCCCAACATTTTGAATTGCTCAAATGGTTTTGAAAACGTGCTCAATTGTGCTTCGGATCATATATATATAACTATTCCAAAAGTTTATAGTATGTATCACCTACGACTTAAAGCAATATTAGCACATTTTTGAAGAGCGCCCCCAATTTTCAAAATTGGATATTTTTGCAGAGTTTATGTTGGTAATTGTCTACGAAACTATACCTGCAAGCGACAATGCTAAAAAAGCGTATTTATCATAAAATAAGCGATTTTGTAATTAAAATTGGGATCCCATGCAGATTTGACTTAACGGCGGAGCTGGAAATGCTACGTTATGTCTGTCCATGATGAAATAATACCACCTCATGAAAATAACCTCTAACTTGACTTGCCTGAACCAATAAAACAACTAATGGATGAGCGTAGATATGTATATGGTGCTATTTCCCGGCTATTTTACATTGGAAGGCCGTTTCCAGCAGCCGTTGAATTATTATCGGGGATCCCGATAATTATTATCGGGGATCCCGATATTAATTATTCTAATTACAAAAGTCCTTCGTTTGTGACACACAGACATTTTCGAGCTTAACCATTCACAGGTATAGTTTACTAGCCCGTTACCAATGCAACCGTGTAAGAATCTCAATTTTTTTGAAAAATCAGGGCGCTCTTCAAAAAATGTGCTAATATTGCTTTAAGGTTTTCGAGTTTAAGGCCTTTCAAAAAGATTAAAGTTTTAAAAAATGTAAATTTCAAGTTTCAGGTTCAGGTTCAAGCAAAATCAGTTCACATATTATGAAGGAAGAACCAGTCAAAGCAGAGCTCGATATAGTAGGGTTATAAATGAGAATCCTATTCTAATACTTTGGGGAGAAGGTTTGAAGATGTTTTTCCATGGTTGGAAGGGTGCTGAATCAGAATTTTTGGGTCCAACCTCTGGAAAATGTAGGGAACTTTGTAAAATAAGGGGGTAAAATTAGTACAGCGGTAAATTTGAAACCAAGTCCAAATGTGTTTCAATGTACACCAATGTATTTGTCTTATTATAAGGATTAAAAAAGTATAGTTTGTCAAGGTTCTGACCTTTAGTTAAACAGGTACAGCCCTATTAAGGTTCAAGGTCATCCTGAGGTAAACATTACCTAGTGTTCCGATTTTGTTGAAACTGGTGTCAAATTATTCGTCTTGCCTTATTTTACAATGTTTGGCATTTGGTTTCGTAATTAGTGGGCAAAATGTAACAAGGGTCTACATAGTCTATAGTATACAGAGCTGTCACCCAAAGAATTAAAATGCATTTTCTGCTTCAGTATGACCAGAGCAATAATTGACACCAGATCCACAAAATCTGAGCATTGGATATTTTTTGCCCACGATGACCTTGAACCTTATCAAGGCTGTAGCTGTGTAACTAAAGGTCCCAACCTATACAAACTATACTTTATCATCCTTATAATCAGACAAATACATTGGTGTACATTTAAAAACAATTTGACTTGATTTCAAATTTACCCCTCTGCTAAATTTACCCCCTTATTTTACAAAGTTTCCCACATTTCCCCGAGGATGGATCCAAAACATTGCGATTCAGCACCCTTCAAGCTATAGAAAAACATCTTCAAACCTTCTTCCCTAAACTTCGAGAATTGGATTCTCATTTATGACCCTACTAATACCGTGCAAAGACAAGGACATGACATTAGACAAAAGACATGGTATGACAACAGGACAAAACAAGACAAAAATCTTTATAACCAGCCAGATTTACACCAGTGCAAAAAATCAGAATTTTGCACATTTTTTAGGGACACCTGTTTTGTGAAATCTCTGCTTAATTAGTTTTAATCACCAAATATGTTTTCATCAATAATATACAGCAGATTGAAATTGTTGCATATTCAAAGGCGTTTCTGTGGGCCGCCAGCTATAGCTGGCAGGACCACCTATCCGTTGTGCGTGTGTATATGTGGATGTATGTGTGTGTGTGTGTGTGTGTGTCACTAAATTGTTGACGAGGTCAAAGGTCATGTGCCAAGGTCAAAGGTCAAGGAGCGGCCCACAGCTTATATTCTTTGAATATAGTGAGCGCGAAAGCCGAGAACCACGAAATTCTAGTTTAAATACGTCTTTCGCCAATACGTCATTCTGTGATGCAAACAAATTATTGAACTGCAGGCTGTGGTTACTTTTGGTATTTAATTTCTGTAAATCAGGTCTAATTTGTCAAAATGGAAAGCCTTTTTATTTGAATTTGTAGTATATTTAGATGGCGATGGTTCTGTGAAGTCATACAAGCAACCAGTCGGACTACAACAAGCCAAAATGTTGAAACACAAGCTAACGAGGAGTTACCTGAGTTCCCCTGCCAAGAAACCTTACTTTGGGCTGACAGCTGGACAATTATTGTATGTGTCAGCGGACAAGGACGCAGACAAGGAAATGTATGTCTTTTATGCAGACAACGAACGAATAACATTCAGACAAATGATGCAAAAGGTATTATAATATAAACGGTTCAATATTGGTAACGCAATACCTAAGCTATACAAGAACAGATTGCCACTTTATTGAGAAACGGTAATATCCTTAACTCTATGGGACAGAATGAGCTCAATACAAACACAAAACAAAAGAACTGACACCAACATGTGCATACAGACTGTCAAAAAATAGACAATCAAACTAAATATTTTGAAAATATACATTGTGCATTTCTGTGAGATATTTTGATTTCCCTTTTTTAGTCCAGTTCCTAAACTAAATCCTCGTTTTATTCCATCCAATTTGATGCATCCTAACTGGAGAGATTGTCAAGAACACAAAGGATGAAAGGAGGACAACTTGGACCAGTTTCACTTGAAGGTTCAAGATGTTAAAGGTATAAGGTGTGTGGCATCTTGTAGGACTGTTTCAAACAAAATAATATTGTGGAAATTAGAGTAAATGTATTATCATGCATTGAACTAATCAATATATTATTTTTCATACAGTGAAAGCACCAGAAATCGTGTTGTGGGGGAAATGGGGGCACTTTTTAGGTGTAAATAATCATGAATTTCATGTAGATTTTGTGGAATTTTACTGCTGAAACTAAGGGGACAGCCACAAGTCTCTGTTGGGGGACAAATGTGCAAACAAAACTCTAATGAAGAGGGACAATTTCCCTCCTCCATTCCCACTACCTCCAAGATGCCAGGGAGGAAATAATACGGAAACCAGTACTAAACAAAGAACAATAAAGGAAAGGTGGTTGGTGGCAAAGCCTCAGTTTACTTTCAACGAGTGTGTTTTTATGGTTCTACCACTTCTGCTGAAACCTGGAAGTAGGCCGCGAAAACAAATCTGTTTTGAATTAAAAATTTTCTAATGCTACATGTATTTTATTAGCAAATGTGACATTATAAAACTCATACATTATGTTATATCACAAGGAGCCAGCACTTTATACTCATTTTTTATTTTAATTTTTCAATAAAGAATGTCTTGAAGTTGATTTTGAATGGCAACTACATCGATTTTGACATCGGGATAGCCGAAATTGGCTCAACAGGTTTTTCAAGTTTCTCAGACAATTGGCCGTAAATCGTCAACCAGGACCCCCAAATTAACACCAAACTAAAGATCTCATGAAAGCTGGAACATTCCTCAAAAGAATAGATTAACCTTCATTGATGAAAAACAATGTTCTGACTTGCATACAACCAAGATAACCTAGTCTTTTCGAAGAGACCTAAATGAATTTATGTTAACTGTAAGTGCCACCTGATGATATAAAGGGATCACAAGAAGACGCTTATCTTAGCTAATGTGAGGCAACCTAAAGATTAAGGATGCATTTTATGTTAAAATGATGAAAAACGCCTAAACGATTTGAATGTTAGAAAGAGACCTAGCCAATTCGAGGCGACCTAAACATTTATTGATGTATTTTATATTATTTAAATTTGTTAAATCAACCAAACTTTTGAAGCTAACATAGAGGTGGTGGATCTCAGACAATTTGAGGCGACATAAATGCTTACTGATGCATTTTTGTATGAAATGGGGTTTTTTGGTGGGGGGGTAAAGAGCCCAAACGAATTAAAGGTGACAAGAGAATATTATTTTATCTCAATTAATTACGGGTACACTAAATATTATTGATTCATTTTATGCGAGATTTTGTTTACTTCATGAAAAACATCCTAAAACATTTATTGGCAAGTGGCATAGCCAATTTGAGGCGACATAAACGCTTGTTGATGTATTTTTCGCACGAAGTTGAACGACAACAACTAAAGGTGATTCAACCGATGTTTTACTAGCCGATTATGCTGGATGAAGGTCATGCATTACCTGAGCTAATATCAGAAACCTTAATAAAATAAATGATGGGAAAACGGTCAATGGGTTTGAAGGCAACCAAAATATCTTTACCTCAGATAGGTTCGAGTCTTCCTAAATGTAGTGATGTAGTTCATTTTAAATTCATAAATACACCTAAGCGATTTAAAGGTGTTCAAGAGAGTTGAAACTCAGCAAATATGAGGTAAAAATAAAATACTTATGGTTGCATTATATTAACATGATGAAACAACTTTGTTTACCAAGAGACTTAGCCAATTTAAGGCGAACTAAATAATATTATATGTACTTTATGAACCAAAGTGATTTGAAAATTGACAAGTGATATTTAAGCACAACCTAAATGTTTACTCATGTATTTTCGTACTAATTTATAGAATAACTTATTTTTATGTACCTAAGACAGGTAAATAAATAAATTAATTTAAAGATTAAATGTTTAGGGACTATGAAACTAATGTATGCGTGATTCACCTTACATAAATATTCAACAATGGAATAACAAAGAACGGGCGGTCTTAATACTTACCTAAAATTTATAAGTTAATTTAAACTAAGGTGAAGTAAAGCTATGAAATGTAATAATTATATGGCATAATATATGATATATTGTGGAGATGGTATGATGCGATGTGATATAGTATGATATAACTTTATTGCATTGTTAATAGATATGGTATGATATTGATAGTATATGAAATGGAATGATTAGTTATGATATATAAGATAAAATGAGTTGAGTGTCTAATTTTGCATTGCCTGTTAGTGCAAATGTCACACACAACAATGAAAAAATCATATATGATTATTATATATGAAATGACTTATGATATGAAGTATGATATGAATGACAGGAAAAGTATAAGATATAAAAGTACAATGTGATATTTTATACTTGATGCATAACTCAACAATGGACTAACAAAGAATGGGCGGTCTTAATACTTACCTGAATTATAAGTGAATTTAAAATAAGGTGAAAGCTATGAAATGTAATACTATTGATATGGCATAATATTATGAGAAGTGTGATATGGTATGATTGCGATGTGATATAGAATGATATGAATTGCATGTTATAGAGATGGTATGATATGATATTATATGAAATGGATGAATGTTATGATATATAAGGATAAATGAGTGTACTTTGTTGATGCGGTATGCAAATGTCACAACAAAATGAAACATCATATATGATTATAATATGAAATGGACTTATGATAGAAGTATGATATGAAATGACAGGGAAAGTATAAGATATAAACCTGTGTGACACTGTGATTTAATATGATGCATTAAATCAACAAGAATAACAAAGGAATGGGCGGTCTTAAGTACTTACCTGAATTTATAAGTGAATTTAAATTAAGGTGAAAGCTATGAAATGTAATAGTTATGATATGGCATAATATTATGATCTTTTGTGATATGGTATGATGCGATGTTGATATAGAGTATATGATATGGGAATGTGATAGATATGGTATGATTGATATTATATAAAATGATATGGTAGACATGTACAGTATGCCATGATATGTATGATATATGAAGATAAAATGAGTAATTTGTTGGCATTGCGGTAGTGCAAATGTCACAGACAAACTGAAAAATCATACGTAGAATTAGAATATGAAATGAATTGATATGAACTATGATAGAAATGACAGGAAATTATAAGATATAAATTGTTATAAAAAAAAAAAAAAAAATAAACAAAATAAAAAAAAAAAAAAAGTGTGGTATAATATTTGATGTGTAACATATGTTGTAATTTTGAATCGGAAATATGAATAAATGCAAAAAAAAAAAAAAAAAAAACCCTTCATTTGAGTGTGAACTTAAGTTTTGCTGCCAAAAATAATCATTGGATTGTATAGTTAATTTGGAAACAGTCTGATATTAAAAAAAAAAACGACAACCATTCATCAAGCGGTCAAATTCTAAACACAAGAGTAAGGGGGACCTCGGAATTTTTTCTAAGTTGGTTTATTCCGACATAACAATAGGTGGTGTTTTGATGTCCTCAAAAGTATATAGTATCCAAGTGTGACGTGTGGGTGTGCGCGCGTGTGTGTGTCATGTGTGTGTGTGTGGTGTGTGTGTGTGTGTGGTGTGTGTGTGTGTGGTGTGTGTGTGTGTGTGGTGTGTGTGTGTGTGGGCGCGCGTACGCGCTAGTATGTGTGGGGGTGTGCCTTAAAAAAATAAAAATATAGTTTGTAATCGGAGAGCACGCATTTAAGTCCAAAAATCCCACAGACTCGGTACAAATATTGAACCTGAGCTGTAATAAATCTACAAGCAAACATACAAAGCTCGAAATAACATCATGACGCAGGTTCCTTTCCTAGACGTAGTCCACGATCTTGTACCCTCCCACGTAAATAAAAAGAACGTTGAAATATTTACATCATTTGAGTCGTAGTTACATTTGTTTTGTACTTAATTCAGTGAGTTGTATCGAATTTGTTTATTCATTCTCCATTAATATAATTTTTAGACACGGGGGAACATTTTTAAATTTACCCCAACGTCATACAGGATGCAGTCTTCGTCCAAACACAGTGGTTTCAAATATGATCTAGCCAGAGAAGGGTGCAATGCCTGGCTGCTTCACTGCATTCCGCAAGGTCCTTTGTATGTGCAGTGTTGCTCCAACAGTGGGCAGACTAAGAGATCTTTCATTGTCTGTGGTGCTGTCCTGATCTGCTTCCAGGTAACCCCACTTCTGCGAGAAACCTTAGATCGGCCGATTGTGGTACTCAATCTGTGTAGACATCGCCATTCAGCCCATGAGGAATCAGCTCCAGGTGGAAGATGCTCAGATGTTACTTGGTTGATAGCAAGTCCACTTTCTTTCCACACGGCGACTAGTCCTCCTAAACTCCTTAGAGACTGTTTCAAGGGGTTGTACTTTGCTTAAGAAACTCTTTCATGATTTAAGGCGGTTAGCAGCAGGTCTCTGTCCGGACATATGGTGATTCACATTAGATACTTGGAGAGAGAGAGTGCAGTCCAAGGTAACTCCTAGATAGACAAAATGTCATAGTGCTCCAGGTTGTTCCAGACCAGGTTACTTTAAGCTGACGTGTGCCATAACGATTACGTAGATGGAAAGCACACACCTGTGTCTTGGATGGATTTTCACGTAGTGAGTTCATGCAAAGCATTCGAAAGTCTCTCTTCAACAACTGTGAAGTATGCATCTTGTTTTCTAATTCAAAGATCGTCTGCAGAGATAAAACGACAGGTTCCAGCACTCCTAGTTTGGTAGCTGGTATAGATGTTGAACAGAAGAGGTGCGAGCACGCTTCTTTGGGGTAGTCCATTCTTCAGCCACGCCATCGGTTCTTCTTCGCTCCTAGCTGAACAAAGAACACCCTGTTTGCGAGCAATCCTTTGATGAGCACAATCAAGTGGATGTCCTTGGTGAATTCCCAAATCTTATGGAGTAAGCATCTGTGATTAACAGTGTCGTAAGCTGCTGATTGATCGGCGAACACGGCGCCGGTTACCAAACCCTTCTCGAAACCATCCTTGATGTGCTGAGTTAGGTTGGGCAGTTGGCTTGTTGTTAACTTGCTGGCCGGAAACCTGCTTGTCCTAGTATGAGGTGTTCGTCTATCACATGTGTCATACGGTCGAGCAGGATATGTACCAAGAGCTTGTGGGTATGGCTTAGGAGTGATACTGGTCTTTGGATTAGACGGATCTTTCCCAGGCTTTAGGAGGGCCATAATATGTGCTTTCCTCCCGATCTTTGGGAACCTGTGGGAAATAAGACAGTAATTGTAGAGCTCAAGAAGCCACTCCTTTGATACTGGGCCGAAGTTTTTAAGCTGCTTCATTTAGATGTTGTCAAGGCCTACTGTCAAGGGCAAATTTGTCATAGTTATGAGGTTTTGGAGCAATCCTCTTCACGTTCTGATCCAGGTCATTAGGAAACCCTGCCAGTCTGCTTTCTTATATAGCGCCGCTTAAAAGACACTTTGTTAGGTCTTACTGCAGTGTTGACTTGGATACAGATTGGTCAATGTTGAGTGTTACGGTCACCTTGCCCAAGGCCAAAACCACCTCTAAACTACGGATTCAAACTCCTGAATAACTAGACAATACACTGGAAACTGAATTACAAATATTAAAACAATTTATTTTAATTGTGTGATTAAATCAATCTCGTTAAAACATCGATTAGGTATCAATAATCAAAGATTTATCTATAATAAAGTTGTTAATTAATGAACTACTAAACTTACTACCTGGAGTGTGCCGCGACGCGGGCTGCAGTAAGATTACCATAAAGATGCCGAACTTGCAAAGAATCCTGGCGAATATTCCAGTTCAAAACTTCAAATTTCCAATAGTGGGACGTGTCCACGGACGACTTGTCCTTACTGAAGAAAACCAGCTCCTAATGACTCCCGAAGCTCGGAGGTCGACTAAATATGAAGTCCAAATGTGCTGCAACTTGTTTATCCTTGGATAACTCAGAGGTCACGAAATATAAAACCGAAGAGGGCTACACAGTCGGACGATTACTATTGGAGCTGAGACAACTATGACAATGTCCACTATATGGAAAACAGTGTTTACTGTCACTGTCACTATCAACTTGGAGCAACTGGATGTCACTATACTTGGAGTAATGATGTTATGATACTCTGTCTCATTATCTCTCTCCAGGGCTTTACATAGCCTCTCAAACACTTCCAGAAGGATCCAGTGCTCTCTATATGAGTCATGTGCTAAATTTAGCCCATTTCATCATGAGTCCTGAGTCTACTAGAAACTACTCCACTGTTCCCACATGTTCATGTGCATCCTGTATGAATCTAAGTTGCCACACTGGAATCATGCATGTCCCTCACTGTCTTTGACTGTATAATTATGCAGCAGTGCGCCACCTATAGTTAAGTGAAGCACATTCTAATAAATCACTAAGGTTCAGGTACCTTCCAGAAGTTTCCTCGCTTTTCTGAGCTCTTCTGAGATCTTCTGTTTCATTCTATTTGCTTCACACAGTTATGCACACAAACCAGTTATACTTTTACATTATGTTACTTAGATTAATTTATAATATTTTATGTGCTAATTTATAACTGAATCTCACTCAAAGTGAAATAAATCCTTGCTAATTCTTGGGGGTCTGTAACATGAGTTGGTGGAATAGGATCCAGAAAAATCTTGCTACACAGGTTAGAGATGTTTTGCTAACAATACCTAGATCAAGGTTGTAACCGCTCTTTGACAGCTTGTCCGTCTCTATTGGTTTCATTGTAGCCCCATTAGGTGCTATGGCTGTTAAAATCGCTTCCACACTGTCGATGTGGTGTCTCGATGGCAAGGACCATTCCTGGTATGGTTGGGCGATGACTATCAGTTCTGCTGTAGGTTTCCTGCAGACATAGGACATCGCATTAAAGATTGTTACATATGTCAGTAATTATGTTACTTTTTGTATTAGAAAAACCATCCACATTCAATGAAGCTATAGTCAAAGAAGACCTTAGAAAGGCCTGCGCTGGCCTCAAGTCATGATATGAGCTGATATGGGAATGCTTGAGAAATTATGTTATGGAAAAACAGTGTTTGGTGGTGTAGAGCTTCACTGGCGAACAGCTACTGACAGGGGAGACCACAGGGCGGTCCTTTACTACTCCCCGTTTAGTGGTATAGAGATTAGCTTCACTGGCGATCAGTTTCTGATAGGGGGAACACGGATTCAATAAAATACGCAATAATGCACTGAATATCATGAGGCTTGTTGTAGATGACATTATAGTGCTGGAACCCAGACAGTTTATTCAGATGAAAATACGCAAAAGGTCTCGTGGTCTGATTATGTTTGTGTATGGCCAAGATTCAATTATACTCTATAATTACTACAGGGTCACATGCTGTTCAAACCAAAATAAAGCGCAAACTAAATCGCAAATCCATAGATGGCGTGAATAAATACGTAGACGATTACTTTTAATGATGACGATTATCTTTTTCAGAGCCAACAGTTTGCTGCCTCCTTGCTCTCAATAGGGATTGAAAAAGGTGACAGATTGGCTGTGTGGGGAGCCAACCATTCCGAGTGGATTATCGCTTTGCTGGCTTGTGCTCAGTTAGGCGTTATTTTGGTAAATAAATCCATTGTCGTTTGTTGTCTTTGCAAGAAATTGCTTGAACTCAGTCAAGAACTGGGAAGTAAGAGGGCCATTGGTAGTAGACGGAGTGGGTTAATACACCGCAACAAACTGAACAGACTTTAGTTTTGTCAGTGACACGAATATGTTCAAAATAGATGTTTCAAAACCAGTAGGGAAGGCCGCAAAAGAAAACCTGCTTCACGCATACTATATTGAATTCTGCTTGTACTCAAAAAGGATGCATCTGAGTATTTGTTTTCAATCTGAATTGTTTAATGTTGTATTTACAATTCTGCATATCCCATCCAGCTTTTTAATCTGATGCTGGAATTAATCTTTCAGGTTCAGCTACGATGTGAATTCCCTTTAACAAGAAATGCAACTACTTTGAAACAGGTTCGCTAAACCAGATCTCTTGTTTCCTTTAGCATCCAACAATAACGATAATCGCTAAAAGTAAATTGGTCTTTGTTTTCGACTCAATTATCCAATTAAAATGCTCTATTCTTTGTTTATATACCTCTTACTGAATTTCCAAAACTTGTATGTATTTATATGTGTTTTTTGTTTGTTTGTTTCATTCAAAATAATGTTATAATTGTTTTTTTTTTGTCTGTTAGTTTTGCTGCAAAGTTCTACTCTTGACTCGTTCGCCTTCG
Organism: Ophioderma brevispina; assembly: GCA_023653785.1. NCBI lineage: Eukaryota > Metazoa > Echinodermata > Ophiuroidea > Amphilepidida > Ophiodermatidae > Ophioderma > Ophioderma brevispina. The sequence goes on from JAMKCH010085901.1 coordinate 103,278, forward strand.
GACCTCATAAAGCAAGCCTGTACCATTATACCGACATTGCAGAGTAGCAATAAGACCAATCTCAGTTGCAAGAAGTAAATACAAAGTGACGAAAAATATCTGCACAAAATATATTAATAGAATGTTTTGATAAATGTTTAACGATATCCATAATAAATCAAACAATAAATGTTCGTCTGTGTAATCATCATAAAGCCCTAGAATCAATCACGAACTAGGCAAGAACCAAGTTTGCTCTATGAATTATTTTGTTTATTTTAAAAGGTATTCATTTCTTAAGTTTAAGAATTTTTCATGTTATATGCATTTATTATTTGCAATAAATATAACTCGAATTACTCATATAGCTCATATAGCTTTTTTTTAATCTGTGTCGAACAGCAAAAAAATACTAACAATGTTTGTTGTTGTTCAGATTTGTACAAAATAGACTTGTGGAACTATTTTCATATTATAATGGAACGAATCTAAAGAAGATGAAATGCTATAAACATATCTAGTCTCGATGCCAAAATGAGAGGGAGGACGAAAATATTGATCGCGTTACTTTTTAATATTTTTCTACTTTGAAACTAGTAATGTTTATAGGACTTCTATGGTCTGGTCCTTATAGTTGAGTCATCTGAAGCAATTCCGTGACCGTTGAAAGCAGAGCTTCATTTCTCACTGGATTTGTCTTCTATGAAGGTTAATGAACAATTTTAGCGGGGTGCCCCTCGTGAAAATATGGGCGGAATCCAGGAGGGGGAATCCATAATAACGGTGGTCAAAATAAGAAAACAATCCTTGGATTGCTGTAAAAAGGTAACCAAAGTGTTCGTCTTGTTATAAGAATTTATAAAAAAAGGTATAGTTTGTAATACCTACAACCAGTGGCGTAACAGGCGGGGGGAGGGGCAGGTTACCCCCCTGACGACTTTGGCCGGGGAAAAAAGTTGCAAAAATCATGCTAAATCGGCCGTTTTTAGCCTCTAACCGGGAAAAATTGGCCTTTTGACCACCCTGAGAGGGAAAATTTCCCAAGACTGGGAAAATTTGCCTCCTCAGAGCGGGCAGGCCTGTTACGCCACTGCCTACAACGTATGATTATACGGAGATTGAGACAAAAAAATGTCAAATGTTCAACCGGTTATCCCAAAAAAAAAAAAAAAAAAAAACGTTAAATCTTAAATATGCATCGATTCTTTAAAAATGATCTCAAAAGATCTTTCTACAGGGATTGCAACAAAAGGAGTTGACACTCATAATTTTATTTGGTACACATTAATTATTTTAATCCACCCCTTGGAAGAAGACGAACACCTTTGTTACAGTTTTACAGCAATCCAAGCATTTTTTATTTTGACCCCTGTATTATGGATTCCCCCTCCCCTCCTGAATTCCGCCCACAGAAATGAAGCGCTGCTCTCCACGGTGACAGAATACGTGGATCCTGGGTTTCCTACCAGAAATCATTTTTTACGGAAATTCCTATCCCACAATGCACCAAACAATGTACGAGTAGCATAGCATCACTCCATGCCACGCTCGCGTTTAGTGCGCCATCCTTAAAACTACGCTCACATTTTGTGGCGCAAACATTAAAAGGCAATCAAAGATACACTCGGTACTGAAAAATTTCTGTACAGCAAACGGTTTTCGGACAGTTATGAAAAATGACCGTATGACACAAACACCATAGAATATATATTCGCTATTTATTTTATCTACTCGTACATCGTTGGTGCATTGTGGATAGGAATTTCGGTAAAAAAATGATTTTCGCTAGGAAACCAAGGATCCACGTGTTGGTCCAGATGACCCAACTATTGAGTATTTTGTTAATTTTTTGTAGCTTGCCTGATTTGAAGTGTGTCATCCATGGTGAGCAGACAGAAGAAGCCAGGTTTGTGTTCATATAGTATAGTAGACCATGATGCAATAGGTAGCGATACCCAGGGGAGTCCCAGACCCGTCCCATTTGTGGTGTAAAAGTCACCAACTGCAAACAAGCCGACCGTGTGCCAACATCAATACGAAGCAAAACACAAACATATGTTTATTAATGCGTTGCACAATTTGACGTGTGGGGGTACCCCACCCACACCTCTAGGTACAGCCCTGACAATACCCTCTATACTTTGTTCGGTTTCGAGTTTGGGGGTGACTTCATGACTCGACTTTGCATTCGCTCTTGCGTTTGGATTGCGTCGCCTTGTTGTGTGCGTAATGCTGCAATTCCCAGTTCAACGCGTGCGTTGTTCTTGGGTGGTAACCTAATACGCGCAGTGACGTCACCCCCAACTTGAGATCGCACAGAGTATAGCAATAAACGAACAGTACACACCTGTGTATGGAACGTTCAATGTCCAATAAAAACTTGGACTTTCAATTGAAAATCCAAGATTTTCGACCTGAGAATGAAAAACTTAGATTATCAAAGTGAAAATCAAAGTTTTTGCTTTGATAATCCAAGAAGTGTCGAATTGGGTTGGACTTGACCCTTGGATTATCACTTATATCCAATTTTTCAGCTCATTTTTAAAATTTGGATTATCAAATAGAAAAACGTGCATTTTCACTTTGATAATCCAAGATTTTCGAATTATTGGACATTGAGCGTCAAAAACTTGGAATATCAATTGAATCTAATAATTTGAAAATCTTAGATTATCGAATAAAAAATCTTGGATTATCGACCGAAAAACATGGATTTTGGTCGAAAATCAAAGATTTTCGAATTAATGGACATTGAGGGTTCCATACCTGTCTCTGAATTGCGAAAATGTTGCAACTGTACCATGTATCTTCGTGTTTTTACCATGTTCCAGCCAAGATGTTTATGTGTATCACTTTGGTGTGACATTGCATAGCGTCCATATGGATACGTCTATTCTACTTATAAAGTAAGAAATTTCTTTTAATAAGAAAAATGTATTTAATTGTTACACGTGTATCGAAGCAATTTCACTTTTCAATGGATGAAGTATATTCACTTCGTTAATTGCTTTCTCTTCATGTGGACGGAGCGTACCGATGGCTAGTTTCCTTCAATTGGAATGAACAGAAAGACTGAAAGTTAAGATTTTGTTGGACTATCCGCATTGACGATCCTTGTCTTGTGTACTTCACATCAGTAAGTCTTTTTAAACCGTAACGCTTTTTCAAGGTGGGATTTCAACCTCTTATTCTTACTGGGCGCTAAATGCTATAGTGTTATAAACATGTTTGTATGTTAATTGAAACCAACGACGGTGCCTACTTTTTTCAACAATGTTTACCTATAACTTTGTGGATATTACTTTTATTGCACTTATTGAGAAAATGCGTAACCACAAGCCATTCACTTTCCCCATGCTATGCAAATGTCCATATATTGTTTTATTTCCAATATAAACGACCGTTATTGTACGCGTGGTAAGTATCCTACGATATGTATACTTACATCATTAAATTCATCATGTCATCATAACAACTCTTAGATATTGTTTTTGTCAAAACTTAGATTTCATCAAGTCACGTACAACTGGTCCCTAGAGTGGCCAACAAGAAAACGCAATGCTCATTTGGAAGCATGTGGAACGTTAGCATTAAAGATCTTGTACATCCGCGCGTGTGATTTCTGGCTACGAGGAAGGTCGTATCAATTCCATTACCTGGCAATGACCTAGGTTCATCTTAATGGTTCAAACGCCCTGCCAATAAAAATATTGCCATGTCGATTTGATAGAATGAAACCCAAAACTATAACTAATACTAATTCCGGTGGAAGATTAACCTCAACACCTTTGTATATTTACCAGGGAAGGTCGGCATTTGCGACCGTATGCAAATAAAATTTCATTTATCCAAATGTAGTGTAAAAGAAAGCTTATTATGAAATGCGCGCAATAAATCCAAGAACTCTTCTTACTTAAAATAATTTATTTTAAGGAAATCTCATTTAGCCTCATGCATATATACAGCGATAAGCCTAAATGATTTTTGACCTTCAAATGGGTATGGTGAACTTATAAAGTTGGAATACTACTCTTTTATTTTAAAAAATGCGTAATTTGGCAACCTGCTATGTGTTGGGTGAAATTTATTACTACAAAAAATGCAAAATCATTGAAGTGTGACCATTGTTTTGGTATTTCGATTTATTCAATCTCATCTTCGACTTGTTTGGCTTGTAGGTTCAGTCTGCATACTACTCAACATTTTAGCAAACGTACACGTGAAGGCGGGTGCCTTTTGGGTATCGACGAAATATGACTCTAAACCACACTTAGCCAAGAGTAACAAAATACCACTCCCATCGAGTACTGCTATTACTCTTCAAGGCTAACGTACCTAACTCCGTACTAGGAAATTTTCCACGTGGATGGAACCTGACGATTGAGATTTCGAGTAGGACGCCCCTACCCTGACTTTAGTCAAATTTGTATCATGTACTTAGTCGTTTGTTGAACGAGCATTCATTGAGACCGCTCCTCTTAGTCCACCGGCCGCTTTCAAGTGAAGACCAAGGAAGCGGTACGCTCGGCTCTGGTTCATTTGTTGACTCTGGACTTAGTTCATTTTTTCAATGTCTACATCCTTGCCCGGCTACGTGACATTTCACCAGGTTCGCTTAGTAGATCTAGGGCGATTTTTAGCGGACCCATGAAGTGGTCCGCTCATGGAAAAATCTCGCTGCCGTGTCCCGGCTACTTGACTTTTCACCCAAGAATTGGTTTCCTAATCTTGAGCGATTTACCGCTGACCAAGGAAGCGGTCCGCTCTGGACTTAGTTCAGTTTTGAAAGGTCAACATGCCGTGGCCGCTACGTGCCGTGGCCCGGCTACGTGACTTTTCACCCAAGAGATTTGTTAATATAATTTTAAAAAAAAAAAAAAAACCAAGGAAGCGGTCCGCTCTGGACTTAGTTCATTTGAAGGTCAACAGCAGTGGCCCGTGCTACGTTGCCGTGGCCCGGCTAGGGTAACTTTTCACCGAAAGATAGGGTCGAGTTGTCGGTGAACAAGGAGTTTGGGCGCTCTGGACTAGGTCATTTTTGAAAAAGTTCAAACAGCGTGGGCCGGCTACGTAAATGCCGTGGCCGGGCAGGTGAACTTTTCCCAAAGATCTAGGGCGACTTTCCGCTAAAAACAAGGAAGCGGTCCGCTAGGACTTAGTTTTATTTTCTGAACTCTGGATTAGTTCATTTTTGCAATGTAGGAGAAGCACTACCCTCTTATAGTACAGTACGTTCTGGTGTCGCGGCTAACTTTTCTATCCTTAGAGCAAACTCATTTCGATGGGCCCAGTACTAACCTCAACTGACTGGTGCGAGTTTGCTTGTACATAGAAGCACCGGGAATGATACGCACTCTCTAAAACATTAGATATGAAACCTTAAAACACGAATCCTGAAATAGGTTGGCGGAAACGGTAGGAGCCAACAATTTATTAGAAAGCTACCGGGTCATTGCCTTGGGAATGAATCGGTCAGGATACAGCACGAGGTGTGTTCGGTTAATTTTTTACCATGGGTTATATCGTAGGGTGCGGCAGTACAGTAGGACGCCTTGTCCCGACACCTGACATCTAACCGGTCACAACCCCTGAGGTCGGACCCCGGCATATGTGACCCTTCACTTGACAGGGTAACTAAGGGGCGGTCGCACGACTGTTGAAGGCGCGTGCAGTGTTTACCGTAAGTTCGACCTACGGCGATATGAGCTGAGTCCACCCCTGACCTTTACCGGTCGGCAACCCATGACTTTAAGCGGCTAACTGACCGCTTCAGCTGGACTGGAATCTAGGGGCGGCCGAACGCCGTAATGGGCGGCGTGCAGTTTTACCGTAAGTTCGGCCATACACCGTGGTCTATTTACTAACCCGTTTTTTATAATTTAGAGGGAATTTGTTGTTGTTAATTTTGTTAACAATGCAATTCTATTGGAATTTGTGGGCAGGGGAAACGTGTTCTTTCTTTGAATTAAGGGGGTGATGCTGGTAGTATTTCGGCTTCACTTCTGTGGCAAGCAAGTAGTGCAGGCTGCAAGCTTGGTATATCGTAGCAGTAGTTTGTGTTTGTAACTGTTGGTTAAACCAACTCACCACGGCTCAGGGGAACCTATATTATCCTGGAGAGGATGGGCCCAGCCCATTCAGTACCTTGCCGGGTACAATATCCAATACCGTCGGATTAAGGCCCTTCCCATGTTGTTTTATTGGCCAGGTTACAACGGTAGATGTAGGCTGGACTTTTGTGGTAGCAGCACTGAAGAGATGCGGGTGATACTGGAGAGGGTAGCATTACTATCTGAGATGATATTGATGTTACATCTTTGATGTTATTTGACTTGCAAGACGGCCGGCCGAAGGGTTAGGGCAATCAGCACAACATCTTGTGTAACATTGCCATGCCATGTGCCCTCAGCAAAACTACCTGGGGAGACAATGCTTGATTTGCGCCCTTTCTTGGCAGGATAGTCTTGCCCGATGGACTGGATTCTACCGGTGAAGTTGAAGTTGTGTAACATTGCCATGGCATGCCATCTGGCAAGACTATCCTGGGAATGAACAACGCGAAGTTGCGTCTCTCTTGGCATATAGCCCTGCCCGATGGACTGAATGCTACCGGCCCTTTTCCCCGTCTTTTGGCCTTCTTGGCTTCGGCTTAGGTAAAGCAGGTCGGGGGAAGAGCGCCGGCTCCGCGGATGAAGTGGATGCGCCGGGGTCTGGGCCCTGTGGTCTCTTCATGTCGGGCGGCCAGCATTGCCTTGGCGCGGTCGCTTTGTTGGTCATGGCTGCTGTCGCTACTCTCCCCGATATACACCCGCGGCTTCTTCGGCTGCTTCTTCTTCGCTTTTTTTCCCTCTACTCCCTCTCGCTTCCTCCCTAATACTATCTCGGCAATCTCTTCCGCTGCGTTGTAATTTCGATTTCGTCCATTCTAGACTGATACAGATCGCTGGCGATCGCTCCTTTTATCCCCTAGCAGTTTCCCTCACGACTATCACGTGCCTAGCAGATTCCCGCCATGAATCATCACGTGCCACGCGTCATGCGGGTATCACCTGACGTTATCACCTGACAAAAGGTATGCGAAAAAGAAAAAGAACAAAAAATTGACTTACCTTGAGTGCGACTCGAGCCTGGAAATCCGGAATCCTAGAGGGTTGGCGTTGCGTCTGGTCTTCGGTCCATCGCCTTATCCACTGCGACATCTGATACTTACCTGAAAACTGATCGCATTTTTATAATTTTATACCTGGAATCAAAGTACCTATCACGTGATGGACCGGGTCGGTCACATGATGGAAACCGGATCTTTTCACGGTCCAAAATTTCTTCCAAAGTGACAATTTCCGGGGAAATTCGCATGTGGCCAGCCTTTCACTAAAATCCAATTTTGAAGATTTGACAAAATATCTACATTTGAAAGATTGAAAAAGGTCCGGTTTCGAAAAATTGAAAAAAAAAAGTCCAGAGCGGTCCACTGCCTCGGTCTTTAGCTGGAAATCGCCGCTACATGCGTGTAACTGGTCCGCTCCGGACTTAGTCAATTTTTCAAAGTCCCACTGCCGTGGCCCGACCACGTAAACTAATAAGCCCTCCTATAGTATACGTTCTGGTAGCGGCCACTTAGCCATCCGAACACCACTTTCCACTGAAACACATCATAACTTAACCACAACCGACCGGCATGGGACTGCCATCAGAAACCGGGCAGGCCCGGTGTCATAAACTACCGTGTCCGCGTGACTGAGTGTCCTACCACCCATCTGTCTATTGTGTTCGCCATTGAGTGCTGTATGCATCGTTTGTTTCAGCACTGTACCCAAATGGCCTCCTATATAAGGTCACGGTTTATTCCGTACATGTTGATATGGTAGCTAGGACACTCTCTCATGGGGGACACTCAATTTCTTTACACCGGTCCTCATTCATACATGATGTTTTTTCCCTTCAAAACTCTATTTTAAGTTGGTTTTGCGGAAACCTGGCAGGTGGCCAACATTTTTTTAGTAAGCTCCTGGTGATTCCCGGGCGACAGCAGTGGTTGCGAATACCGCACGATCCAAACCATAGCCGAGCCACGGCAGCGCAAACCTTTCAAAAAGTAGGACCACGGCACTTTCCCCGCTGACAAGAAAGTGGTCCGCTTAATGGACTTTTTTTGAAAAGTCAAACAGGCCCTGGCCCGGCGAGGGAATGCGTGGCCTGCAGGGACTGTCACCTAAAGATCTAGGGCGGGCACACTTCCAGTTGAACAAGGAGCGGTCCGCTGTGGACTTTGTTCATTTTGAAAAGTCAACATGCCGTGGCCCGGCTACGTGAATGCCGTGGCCCGGCTAGGTGACTTTTCACCCAAAGATCTAGGGCGCCTTCCCGCTGAACAAGAAAGTGGCCCCTCTGGGGACTTAGTCAGTTTTTTTGAAATGTCTACATGCCGTGGCCCGGCCGTGTGACTTTACGTGGCGGCCACGGCATTTGAACAGCGTTAGTTTTGGCCAAAAAGCTAACGGTAATATACTCAAAGAACAGCAAATCACTAAGTTACCCTTTCAAGTGCCGGGCCACGGCAGCGAAATTTAGCCGGACCACATCGAAACACCTATTTAGTTGGGTCTGAGACTTCCGCAAAATGTTGGCCACTTTCGTTTCTGGGAAACCTATGTAGGATAAGGTGGTTGAAGGTGTCATATCTATGGTTAGAGAGGCGTAGGCATGCCCGGTTTCCTGACGGGCAAACTCGCACCCGTCAATTGAGGTTCAGACTGGGCGGGCCATCCGCTATGAAGTTGCTCTAAGGATAGAAAGTGGCCGCGACCAGAAAGTATACTTTAAGGTAGTGCATCACAGACATTTCAAAAATGAACTAGTCCAGGTTCAGAAAATAAACTAAGTCCAGAGCGGAACCGCTTCCTTGTTCAGCGGAAAATTCCCCTAGATCTTGGGTAAAAGTCACCTATCAGGGCCAGGCACGTATCCGGCCCCACGGAATGTTGACGTTTCAAAAAAGTGAACTAAGTCTACGGCATTCAAGGTAGCCGGGCAATGGCATTCACGTAAGCCGGCAGGCATGTAGAATGTCAAAAAACGAATTAGTCCAGAGCGGCCGCCTTTTTTGGTCATAGCGGTAAAAGCCGGGGTACGGCAGGAAGAATCGCTCTCTTGGCCACGGGAGCGAAAGACCGCAAATACCCGGTTCCTTGGTAATTAGCGTCACTCCGCGCTAGAATCTAACTAGCTCATCATGTGGGTCCAAAAATGAAAGTCAAGAGCGTACCGCTTCCTTAGTATTAACCTGAAAGTGGCCGCTAGACTTAAGAGTTGCGGTGTTGCTGAAAGCTTTCGGGCCGACGGTGATTGGATGACGCGATTGAAATCAGGCCGTGGCCTCTCCTGACATGGAGGGGATTTGCCAAAATTTGAAGTGGGTAAAAGTGGGGGAACCGGTTGTCTAAAAAAAAGAAACATCAAAGTGCCCTCTATTTCACAAGGATAATAGAGTAAACCATGCAAATACATCTGAAAAGTGCCATTTCCTTAGTTCCAACACCCCGAAAAAAGAACAGATATTGACCCGATTATGTCAGATGAAATTTGGAGCATTTTTCATTGTGTCCACGGATGTTACTGTTAGTCTTTAGACAATACACATTCTCCAGCCCTTCTTTTGTTATGGTTTCTTTGTTTTCGCGACAAGGGTCAGTTTTAATGAAAGGGAGTTTTTAATTTTTAGAAATTCCAAGATTTTTTTACCTCTTCTTATTTACTGCGCTGCTCTGCTCTCCCCACTTTATCATCGTGACATTTACCCATCTAAAGCAGTATCACGAATATTTGGAGGTCACGCCTTGAACAGTATCACGAAGCATTTGGAAGGGTCAAGCCTTGAAAGATCACGAGATTTGGAGGACACGCATGGCTTGTCAAGTACTACGAGAAACAGCCCCTTTTGCGCGAGTTCACACGATTGAAATCTCTACTGATAAGCATTGCAATTTATTTATTTATTTTATATTTTATTTAATGGTCTTCATGAAGGGCCAACTGCACACCTAAGGCAGCTGTACACAGTCATCACGGATTAATAAATGCCACGTACGCATCTCTGGACTGTCGCTGTGAAGTGGAAGAATTCGATCTAAAATGGGTAAGAAAAGCGTGGATATCAATATAACATTTGTTCGTATCAATTTCTTTTTTATCCACTGTTATCATGGACATCTCAAACCCCTTTGTTTAACATTTTTCTAATCTTGCATGCGTGCACACGGAGAACGCTTAGAACGCGAACTTAGAAGTTAGAACACTCTAAATTTCAGGGATTTAAAAGTTAGTTCTTACAAATGTAGCTAGGGACCAATCAATGTTAGGATTTAAAATGAATCTCTTTTGCATTAACATTAAATTATTTGCATTAAAATCTAATATGGTTGAATCTAAGGCAAATGGGTTTTAATTTTAACAACTATTTTGATTGGTCACTAACTACAATCCTAAAGGATTTATTTTTAAGTCCCTGAAATTTATGGTGAACGCTTTTTCCATAGTTTACGAGAACACGTGTGGTCTAGTGGAAAAGCGCAGGACTCGTGATCATTATATTGGACCATTAAAATCGTGAGTTCGAGCCCTACTATGGTCAAGGTATTTGTGTCCTTGAGCACAATTGCCTCCTCGACTCAAGCGAACATCTGGGCATACGGAGCACCTTTTGAAGCAAAATTGATTTAGTTTCTTTTGACATATATCATTTGTATTTCTACATGAATATGAATAGTATGTATTTTGAAGAAGTATTCGCTAAAATTACAGGGGCGAATATTGTTCTGCTTGTACATAAATAAGGCAAGACTAAATGTATATATCTCTAAAGTCCCTAGAGGAAAATGACTACCAACCTGACGATCACCGGAGAAAAGTGAGATAGCGGGTATTTTTCTTGTAAGATCTAGGGTCAATTTTAACCTAAACCAAAGCAGGGGTCCGGTCCGTGATTTTTGAAAAGTGTAAAAATGGCATTTAGGAACGGTGGGGATGTATGTAAAACAGATTTAATGCGGTAAGGTCCCTGATTAAACTCTGAAAATGTTTCCACCAGGAATCCATGAGATATGCCACCACCATGACGTTTGCAGGAACGGCATGTCACATCAGCACGTTCCTTCCACTGGTACGAGGCTGTACAACTGTGGTTTTATATCCTACATTTGAAGTGGAAATGATGGCAAAAGCTTTGCGAGATGAAAGGTAACAGAAGATATTTTGATTTTTGGTCAATTTATTTTCTGATTTCTAACAGTAGCACTGTAACTGACCTCATTGATCTCATTTTTTTACTTTAAAATTCACACTTTATTATGCAAGGCTTCTTAACATTCCTCCTGCATGCAGAATGTCACCATTTTTGTTTTTGCGTTACTCCAAAAATGCTTCAAAAGCTCTTTCTTTTAATAAAATGAAACATTTAGTGGGAATTCAATGTTTCAAAAGAGTTTTTTCTTTCTCTGAATTCTCATTAAACCAAAATATTTTCAGTTATTACCATGAAACTTTGCATCACCTGTTGTGTTTAAAACTCTGACCAGTTTCATACCGTCTACTAGATAACGTTTCCTTAACATTGTACACATCATAGGAATATTTTGATCGTAATTTTGGTAGTTGGTATTTCTCTGGAGACGAATCTTGTACCACGTGATAAGGCCAAGCTTGTCTCAGAAGTTTGTCTCAGAAGACCGCGGGCATTTTGTTTAAAATTGGTCTCTTTTAGGGCATTATCTTTAAATGTTTACACACTTGAAAATGTTGTTAAAAATGTTTCGATAAAAAAATTAAATTTCGGTCGCAAAGGTGCCGAAAAATGAAAAAAGTGGGTCAAAATGACTAAAAAAATCGCATTAGCATTTTCCAAAAACTTGTTGTTTTTTGGCCTAATAAAATATAAAAGAAAACAAATTGTACGGCGTGCTTACTATAAATTCGCACTGCACAAGACGAAGCACGGATTATGCGTTCAAACTGCCTCCAACATCCATATCCCTGAGCTTCATCCTTAATGAAATAAAGCCCCACGTCAATTGTGCGGACAATTTGTAGAGATTGACATCTAATAATTGGTATCTCTGTTACCTTGTTATTGGGTGCGATGTTACAATCTACAAAGCAATGGACTCTTTGACAAATGAACGTACATTGTAGTCGTTAGAGTACGAAAGCGTGTATTAGTCACTATTCCATTTTTTCTTGTTCTTTGTATTTCCTTGAATTTTCTTTTTGGAAGTCAGCATGAGGGCGCTTGCTTTTACATGTTTTAGGCCCCAAAGATGCCTTTTGATTTTGGTGCATCTGAACATATTTCGGTTTCTTTTTTTTTAATTTGATGAACCGAGAAAAATCTGATTTTTTTAAGACAAAAATGCCTGAGAGATAGGAAATTAATTTTAATTTTTCTAATTAAAAGTGTTCCAAACCAAAATTTTGTTTTATAAACTAAAAATATTACAGTAAAATATGTTTGCAAATGTTGACTTACCATGGGCTGTGCAATTGGAGACATTTGGGAATTTTATTAAATAAAAGAAAGTAATACGCATTTCGCATTTTGATTTGGGGCTACCTACTCGAAATAAGTTTGATTTGGGCATTATCTGTCTGTAGTCGTACATTTGACATTGAATCATGGCAATATAGTTGTCCTCTTGGAAGACAAGCATCTAGTCATGGTGGAATTAGGTGGTTCTCTGTTCCTAATTGAATGAACCAACAAAACGAACATGGGACAAGAAAAGAAAAGTTCAATCTTGCTGGGACAAATGTGTTTTTTTTTTTCTTACATACATTGTATAGCTAACAATACAGATGAAAAAAGAAGGGGAACAAAGTTTGCACTCGGTCTCGAACGCTTATTAAATGGGACCACATGCTTGAAATGGAGCCACACTGAAATCTTCCCACATTGAAAATAATTGGATGTTTAGCATTCTGTAAGAAAACAGTGTAAACAACAAAGAGTTACATAGATTCCTACCACGGAGATCAACGGTTGTGAAATCCTGTCAGAATGAGTGTTGATGAGGCATCCCGAATATAATTGTGAGCGAAAGGGGGAGAATGTTGCATCAATTGGGGGGGAACATGAACTTTTAAATGGAAATGTTCATAAACATCAGAGAGATGCGAAATATTTCAACCGATGGAGGAACGAGAAATTTGTCGCCAAAAAGAGTTGAAATCCCCCCACCCCTCTCTAAATAATACGATCCTTTAATTTAAGAAGTACCAAGTGTATGATTTCAAATCATAGGTCAGGAAAAGGGCAGATTCTCTGATAAGAACAATAAAATATTATTCTAAAATGATTTTACATGCAGGGTCACGGACGGCTTGTTCTTCATTCATCATATCAGTGATCTTGTTAATATGCCTAACATAGATGAGTACGACTTGACACATTTAAGAACAGGTATATACTGAACTTTAGTCATTTAAATATATTTTGGGTAGAATAATACAGTGTAACAGTAGTTTAAATACACATAAATACCTGGAAATGTTGCTTAGTTTTCGATGATTCTTTAAAAGGACACAAAATTGTGAATTTTGTCTTTACACGAAAATATATTATTGTAAAATAATTGTATAGAGCTGTGGAAAATCCACAGTTTGCGTTAGTTTGAAATCTTTAGGAGACAATATTACTAGGAAAATGCAATCAATAATAGAGAACTATATACTATACGGTATGTTCATGTAGTTTGCTACCAGAAATAAGTGAAAAATGAGAATGGAGACTTTTTTTTGTAGAATTACCCATACATTAGTTTAATCAGCATTATCAAACAAGCGTTTTGATAAACTCTTATTTTTTACCCTTATAAGAAATATACCCTCTTGTTTTTTATATTTTCACGCTTTTCCCATTTGTAGTAGTAGTAGTAAATCCAGAGTTCTAAATCCGGTTTTATCCCCATAAACCGGGGGTGGCCAGATTTACCTCACACTCGTAGCGATCGCCCTTACCCCCTCCTGTACACTTCGCTGGATTCAATACATCCTCCATCCTCAACCCAACCCTCCTACTCCCCTCCTCCACTTGCTTCTTCCATGTCCTCTTGGTTACTTTTAATATGTTACTCTAAGATCATTTCCTAGCATATTTACAAAGAATTAAATTCCCGTTCCTACTAGGGACGCGCCATCAGATATGTGTTGCCAGAAAGAAGAAAAAACCGAACAGAAGAAAAGTACATTCAGAGTCCCTCGAAAGCGCAAGAAATACATTTGCAGATTTCCAAGTCACTGAAATCATACATAACATAACTTTTCCACAATAAAACAAGTAGAGGAAGAAGAAGATTCAACAACAACCACTAATCAATATGCCATTAAATGCATTGTTCTTGCAATTATTAGTTTGTCTTAGTGGGAGTGTCATCCCGGAAGCCCTACGCAACAAAGTTCAAAGAATTACCAAGTGTGTAACGGTAAGTAACTCACAAAGTAATGTTCTGTAATTATTAATTTGTCATCTAGAGGGCAAAGTTAGATATTGCATATAAATATTCACTGTAAATCATCCGTATTTTTGTCTCGTAATTTTTAATCATCTTATCCCATTTTCCCTTTCGTTATTTCTAGAATTGTTACGGCATGACTGAGATGTTGGGATCACATTTCAGCCATCCCTCGGATCCTCCACATGTCTTAGAAAACGCAGCTGTACATCCTGTTGGTGGTAGTGAGGTTAGGAAACTGATTATATGTTAGTAATCGTCTACCTAGATGTGATAGCATTAACTTTCTTTGAAATGTTTGACAAGCAGTAATTTTATTACTAGCTGTCTTGTCTGTGCATTGCCCAAGACCTTGCGAGTTCTAAATTTCATCTTGCAGAGCTCCCAACCACTCAGATTCCAAATATATAATTGTTGTGCATTAATTGAAAATAGTCAACTAAAATTAAAGATAGTCACCTAAAATGCTGAAAACCAAAGTTTGAGGTGAATCGGATTTATCGTTTTTATGTAGTAAACATTCATGTTTCATGTGTAGTTTAAGACTACCATGGGATACTGTGTATAATAAAATTCCGGATCTTTATTCCAAATGGTGATCTTCTATATGAAGAACATCGACTTCAGCTTATCTTCCACCGATTGATAGTATGTGAAATAAATTATGTATATGCCAAAAACACGATTTGTTAAAAAAAATGCGGTACTCTCTGGAAATCTCTGAGTCTGCAGGTGAGTCAGCCTTTAAAGATGTGTCACACGAGAACGAAGAAAAAGGTCACATGAATCTTTGGCGACCCTGCCTTTGTCTTAAGCATTTTAGATTTGTGTTCACTACCTACACTCTTAAAATGGTTCCACTTGAAATGTTACTTTACCAATATAATTTTGATATCAATTGTTACGTCACTTTGCAATTCACTGAAGTTACGTTAGATTGAAGAATATTGACTAATGATACCCATCAATTCCTTTTTGTAACACTGTTTACTAAGGGGGTGGTAACCACCCCTCTAGAATTCGTTGTAAAGCCCCAGGTGCTTATGATTTTGATACCAGTGGATAGCTATGGTCATCTTCTTTCCAAAATAAGTACCAACATACCTAATATGGTATATCACAATGACGTCATAAATATAATGTTAGCATTTGATTCTCTAACGCCATACACCATGTGAGAGCAAATACTACATTATGTTTGTGTTGTATTTATGTAATTACCTGGCTTTTAAATCTTCCTCGTCCAACTTTGGGAGGAACCTTTAAAACCTTGTATGCAAAATTGCCAACTACGCTTGCCTTGTAACCACTGATCTCTATACAATGGATTGGAAACTTGGGCTTCGTAATTGAGGCACCCACTGACGGCCATATTGGTAATCCAAAAAGAGCCCAAGCAGGTGAAAAAAAAAAAAAAAAAAAACATGTTTCATGTGTAGTTTAAGACTACCATGGGATAATGTGTATAATAAAATTCCGGATCTTTATTCCAAATGGTGATCTTCTATATGAAGAACATCGACTTCAGCTTATCTTCCACCGATTGATAGTATGTGAAATAAATTATGTATATGCCAAAAACACGATTTGTTAAAAAAAAATGCGGTACTCTCTGGAAATCTCTGAGTCTGCAGGTGAGTCAGCCTTTAAAGATGTGTCACACGAGAACGAAGAAAATGTCACATGAATCTTTGGCGACCCTGCCTTTGTCATGTTTGTCTTAAGCATTTTAGATTTGTGTTCACTACCTACACTCTTAAAATGGTTCCACTTGAAATGTTACTTTACCAATATAATTTTGATATCAATTGTTACGTCACTTTGCAATTCACTGAAGTTACGTTAGATTGAAGAATATTGACTAATGATACCCATCAATTCCTTTTTGTAACACTGTTTACTAAGGGGGTGGTAACCACCCCTCTAGAATTCGTTGTAAAGCCCCAGGTGCTTATGATTTTGATACCAGTGGATAGCTATGGTCATCTTCTTTCCATTAATACCAAAATAAGTACCAACATACCTAATATGGTATATCACAATGACGTCATCTTACTATAATTCAAGAAATCCATGTATATATGTTTGTCCCTTGATCACGCCTTCAGCTTTTCGTCAACATTCGCCAAATTTTCACCACCTATAGTTCTACATAGTGGAAGTGTCCTGCCGGAGAGCTTTTCTCAAAATCGCTAACGTTACCAAGGAAAAATTATGAAAAACAACAGAAAATGGTCAAATCCGTCACTGACGCAACGTTGTGGCAGCGCACTTTTCAGGTAACCGATAGTAGTAGGGGGCCTACTATGTAGTAACAGCGTGTGGACTGCGTTCTGCGACAGTGTACAAGAGGCGAGTTGCTACGGGTGTGTGTACGCAGAGGCGAGTTGCTACGGGTGTGTGTACGCATTAAAATACTTTGCTTTGGTTGTCGCTGCATGGCTCCTACACGGCTGACCGGTCAAAGTTGCAGGGGAGAGTTTGAGCTTCAAAAATATGAATTTATTCTTCAACGTTTCTTGCACGACAGAAATGTGAGGACACGGGAAGTTGTCGCTGCATGGCCTCTGCATGGCGGACCGGTCAAAATTGCACGGAAGAGTTTGACGGACACGGATACATACGGATAATTTTAGTAATTTTATTCTTCAACGTTCCTTGCACAACAGATATGTAAATCGACACAGACACAGGGGAGTTACGATAAGAGAATTTGGGTGACACAGACACAGGGTAGTTACGATAAGAGGATTTATGGGTGAGAGAGAGAGAGAGAGCGAGGAGAGAGATTAGAAGACGGTATGTTTCCAGAAGGGCCTCGGTGATGAAGGGTTTAAAAAAAGCAAAACAATTGCATTCAGCCTTAATAATCATTGGTGTGCCCTGGACCTTTTTTGGGGGGGGACATGACTACATAAATCCTGTGAGAATTCGGGTTGCGATTGAAAAATTTACTAAGTTAAAAATGCGAACTATCCAGAAAAGACAGGGCACTGTTCCTTCAGTGATCGTTTCTGTTTCAGTGGTCGCTTCCGTTTCAGTGATCGCTCCCGTTCACTCAGCTAGCGGGAGCCCGCGCGAAGCGCGGGCCTCCCGCTAGTAAATATAATGTTAGCATTTGATTCTCTAACGCCATACACCATGTGAGAGCAAATACTACATTATGTTTGTGTTGTATTTATGTCATTACCTGGCTTTTAAATCTTCTTCGTTCAATTTTGCGAGGAACCTTTAAAACCTTGTATGCAAAATTGCCAACTACGCTTGCCTTGTAACCACTGATCTCTATACAATGGATTGGAAACTTGGGCTTCGTAATTGAGGCACTGACGGCCATATTGGTAATCCAAAAAGAGCCCAAGCAGGTGGTTAAGTGCCGGTCATTTACACAATGTGTTCCCATTGATATGTGGATAAGCCACATAACAGACTACAGAATCAAGCCAATACGTTGATCCTGGGTTTCCTACAATGCACCAACGATGTACGAGTAGATAAAATAAATAGCGCATATATATTCTATGGTGTTTTGTGTCATGCGGTCATTTTTCTGTCATAACTGTGCGAAAACCGTTTGCTGTACATAAATTTTACCAGTAACGAGTAATCTTTGATTGCCTTGTAATTTTTGCGCCACAAAATGTGTGCGTAGTTTAAAGGAGGCGCACTAAACAGCGAGCGTGCATGGAGTGATGCATATCTACTCGTACATCGTTGGTGCATTGTGGGATAGGAATTTCGGTAAAAAGTAATTTCCGGTAGTCCTGTAGGAAGCCCAGGATCCACGTATTCAGTGAGCTCATTTGAAGTTGCGCGCGTATGGAATGGCATGTCTCTAAAACGGGCACCCGGGGATACAACATATGTTAAACAGGGGTCTCTTGAATGCTATTGTGTTCGGTAGACCAAGATGTCCGCCGGTTAATTCATCTAATATACAATTACTGTTGTGTAGCCAATCCATTGTATAGAGATCAGTGCTTGTAACCCATACTAACAAATGCTAATTTCAGTACATTGAACGTTAGTGTATTTGGTTACCACGATCACGGAAGAAAGAGATTAGAACGAAGCACACGACTTCCACCTCGATTTTAATCGGGTTCATTATCCGCACAAAAAGGAAGGGATCATTGCCGATTCAATGCGACCCTTTGATCATGTTCCCTCTGCCGCAATCGATATCAATGATTGGCGAGCAATCACTTATACCGGAGAATTTTTTTGAAAACTCTATAATGAACACGAACAAGTGAAAAGTATATGGATATTACAAACATGTTCGGCTGTATCTCCGGTGTGTATTTGTCGATGTTTTCGTTTAAAACCGCATTGTTTTGTACATCGTTATGCATTCAGCTTTAGTGGCCAAGACTGCCCGTGTGAGAAATAAAGGGTGTTGACGTTGTTGATGATTGACAAGTTGACTAATTGAACGCTTGACCCGGAGGCAGGCCCCTCCCCCCCGTTTGGAATTTGCGTGGGCACCCATGCCCTAGTCCGACGGGACCATTTCAGTTAAAATAGACCCGTCCCCTATTGGCCGTTTGGTGAAATTATACGAGTTTTCAGTGAAAAATGTACCAAAACGGTACAGAAACGTAATATGACATCCTTACTGTGCCATTTTAAATATATTTTCCACTAGTAGTCCTCGTTCTATTACTCTCTTTTGAAATTCACTGCCATTAAGGCCGCCAATATGTTTGAGTATTTACTTTGCCGCATTCATCGGTGATGAGTCGCTGATTCCCGATTGACCGGGAATCTTTACGCAATGAAGGAAGAAGAAACAACCACGAACTGAGAATTGCTCGAGCGAGAAAATCGGATTAGGATTATCATCGGAAGGGGCCACTGAGAAAGCGAATATGAATAACAATGCAATTATGGGCGGCAGATAGGCTCGTTCAAAAGCCAAGGGGGGTCAGTGGTGCTTCCTTCTTATCATTTCTCATGCCCCGTATGCTCCCAATCATCGACGTGTCAACTTGTCCGTTGAAATTCCTTCTGGCAAAAAAGGGACTGAAACATATCAAATATGTTTAAATGTGACGGTTACATAGATAACACTTTTTCGTCAACTGTTTCAAATAATATGTTATTTTTTTTATATTAATTATCAAAATTACACAGAATATGTTAACTTTATACAAAACGAATAAATAAATGTGTGTTTTGTTTTTGTTGTTTTGTGTTTGTTGTTGTGTTTGTTGTTTGTTTGTTGTTTGGGCTGCCAGCTGGGCCGCAACTATAATTAGGGCTCACAATCTCACAAAGTAGCTGGAAGACCACTTAGATTTGTCTGATGGTTATCGTCAACAAAAAAAGAAACCTTTCACTTCCCATCAAGAACGCAATGACCTCGATTTACATTTAATGGTATGTGGTTAGTAGTGGACGCGTGCATTTGGCAGGTTATTTTTGTCATCAACAATATTTATTTGGATTGGCTAATAAAAAAAATGCGTCCCACGTCGAGAATAGCGAATTCTAGTTTAATTCTTTCGTATTGATAATATTCTTGTACCGTATGCACTCATATATGTATGTTGGTGAAGATTGTTGATGATACCGGGAAGATAGTCCCCATTTTTTTAAAAGATTACAATGGGCGAGCTCCATTATCGAGGTTTCTCTGTTGTTTAATGTATACTTGGGAGAAGATGAAGAGATGACCAAGGATGCTAATGGGTGGATACACGCAGGGTAAACATTTCTAAACCTTTCATTTATGGCACAATGTAACCATGAGCGTAAATGATTAAATCGCTATACCTCCCCGTTCTACAACGAATCTCTATCATTTGGCATAATGAACTGGTAAAACTACTACAAAAGTCTGGCCTTGTTTAAGATAAAGCTAATTATTCTGCTTGTTGCTCACCAATACAAAGAGTGGTTTTAAAGTCTCAAATGGTTATACAGAACTACCCGAAATAAATTAATAAAAATTATAAAAAGAAATATTCATTTGGCGTTTTCTGTCAGGGTTGGTTTCCTGATTTTGAAAAACTAATTATACTCTACGGAAACACCAATGGTATGGGTCCCATTGATATGATGGCTAAACAACATAGCACTTAACTGCCCTTGCTTTCAAAATATGTAAAATATATAAAATGATAT
Organism: Ophioderma brevispina; assembly: GCA_023653785.1. Lineage (NCBI taxonomy): Eukaryota > Metazoa > Echinodermata > Ophiuroidea > Amphilepidida > Ophiodermatidae > Ophioderma > Ophioderma brevispina. The sequence goes on from JAMKCH010085901.1 coordinate 123,887, forward strand.
TTAACAGAGGGTGGGCCAACATTGGAGAAGTACGTTGGTACAATGAAAATTTAAAAGAGCAATTTACAACTACGTTGCCCAAACCGAGGGGTCGTTCAAGGGTGTTGATGTAGCTTTAAATGACGATTTATTACAATTAATATTGAATGAATCATAATAATTGATACATCCGCTCTCGTGTAATTAATTTGTAAGAAATGTTGACTAAATATCGAAGGGTGATGAAACAATAAAATACATAGGAAATTGCACATTTTTAACAACTTTTGCATACACTGTTCACTTTGATTGACCATATCTCATGCCCGATTTCAATCAAATACAAAAGATCTCATAGATTGCATTCTGCAAAATTTAATAATGTCATTATTCGGCATAACCGTTTTTTGGGCAAACACGAACGGGCTAACCACCTTAAAAATATTTTACTATAAGTGGTTGTATACTCAATGAACTTTTATTCATAAATATTTAAAGGTTCGTGATGTAAATCCACATTCAGATTTCTGAAATTCAAAGATGAGAGAACCGGCTCTAGATTTTGTCCCATTGATTATTGAGTCCAGATGTTAAGAATAATGGAATATTAAAAATAGTGGTATATCCCCGACATGTCATGATTCTTGCTTGATTTGTTTTAAATCTGTTAAATCCCTGAAACATCTCCTATTTTTTGGATACAGTTTGGATCATTTCCTTTCAAAAATCGCATTGCTATGTCCAATAACAATATTGATCAAGACCTATAATAAGAGACGTAGTAGATAGAACTTCATATGCATCTTTAAATTGTTCTTCTACTGAATTAACCTTTGCTATGTGTCCTGTAGGGACTTGGCTAAGATGGATGAGGATGGCTACATCAGAATACTTGGCAGATGTAAGGTAAGAGCCCCGAAAACCACTCTGTGGTACCACAAATTTTGGGCGAAACAAGATGAATTTAAATCATTATTTTCTTGTCAATAGTAGTTAAAGCCTGGTAGTTGCATTTTGTTACAATTCCCACAATCGATGATGCCAGCCAAAATGACCTCCAAAGAAGGCCAATAATAGAAATGTTTCTTATCAATACTACTATTATCAGGTTATTTTAGTAAAGTTGCTGTTTCTTAAGTTTACTTAGTCATAGAATTCCACTTTGGAATATTTGATGAAAGGAAAATGGTTCTAAAATTTAGCAATTGCCCACTGCTTATCACACTATGCTACAAAAACGTTCATTATTCCAGAAGGTACATGAGCTTATTCATACAATTGCCAATACTTTGGCATTTAATTCCAGCTAGGAATATCAGGTAAACAATGGTAAAAACGGAAATGCGGCAGAAATGCTACCAAAATGGGCATTTTATAGAGCTATTGACCACCGCTTATAATAAAAATATCCTACGACCGTAGCAAACTTTTAGTATTCCTGGAACCACTTGAGCGCGAGCATACAATTGCCAGTAATCCAGCATGAAAATCCAGCTAGGAATATCCGGTAAAAGCCGAAATTGTAATAAAATATAGCGATTGTCCACCGCTTATCAAACTATGCCAGCGAACTTCCATCACTTAATTGAGCGGATTCATACAATTGCTATGGAATTTCAGATAAGCGCATCAGATGAAACGGCACAAACTGACACTTTATACAATTACCCATCGCTTATCAAAATATAGCAAACTTTCAGTATTCCAGGAAACACTTGAGCTAATGCATACCAAAATTTTGTTCTACGTTCTTATTGGTGGAAAGCCGGTTGCCTAGACCTCCGACCACACATAAGCATCGTAACAAGTACCGAAACTATGGAACCCGCTTCAAATTTATTAAGAGTGCCCCATCGCTTGCCACATAAAAAAAGAACGCTAAAGACTCATTTATTTATCAACTCCACTGTGTGTAAATTGTACTCAGTTATGTAATTATTGTCTTTGACCTTTTATAAGATGTACAGTGTGCTACTTTTGTGTTTGTTTTAATTAATGAGGTGCTCCAGTCAGTCGATCATGTCATCATGTTGATTTTTTTAATGTTTTTGTGTTTCTGGTGTTGGACATCGTTATAAACGTATAGGCTTTTCGCATACATTACACTATAAAATGATGTGTTATTATTATTATTATTATTAGTCTACTTTGTGCATCAGTAGGGATATTTTTGGCACAGGAGTATAACATGCTTTTTATATTTTTAATTCACCTATAAGGACATAATCATCAAACAAGCTGTAAATCTTTCACCCATGGAGTTGGAGTCCGTCTTATACCAGCATCCAAACATAATTGGAGCCTTGGTACGTTAATCAAAAGATTCAGATTTATTATGCTTAGAGAGGAAAAGCAAAGCTGCAATTCAAAGAACATGTGAGTTAGTTTGTGTGTCTGTCACGGGGGGGGGGAGTACAGGAGGGTAAGGGGGTATCGCATTTTGTAGTGGTTTTACAAAAGTCACAGAAGCAGAAATACAGAAGCAGAATACATGTAATTCGACATAAAGTAAGTTTCTCCTTCGCACAAGGAGACGTGTTTGTGCTTGTGAAAATCACCCAAGCGTACCTGCGGGCGCGGTATTTTCTTAACCTCGACCTGCCACCCAATCCCATTTTAAAGACAACCATGACGTCACGGTTAACTCTTCTAAAACAGGACGGGAGCGGGGAGTGCGGTTCGAAAAACGGAAGCGCTCCTCCACTCCGGTGTGGCAGGAGATATAGTCCTCCAGGCTCACAGTCCGACTACAATGGTGAACAATAGGGCAATCGATTCAGTTGACTCTTCACGCAACATTAGTTTCACGCTTTATTTTCTTGTCGTCTATTGAGCACGGACTATGAATCCTGTCGGACTATATCTCCTTTTTACACCGGTTCAAAAAAGGCTGAACGACAGTCTTCCTACGGTCCCGTTCCAAAAACATTTTCGTATCTATAGTAGATTTCAACATAAGTGAGACTTCATTAAAAGTTTTAGGTCTGTCGATTCACCGTGAGAGGTAAGAGGACTTATTTTAATGGCCACAGGTGAAAACGTTTATGGTATTCATATAATCTAGAGTAATATAGCTACTAAATAAATGTTGACCTAAAATACGTTATTTCACATCTAAGATAGCTTGGATGTTTCAATTGAAGTATCAGGATAAAACCCCAACAATTATTTGATTAAACGTTTTTATTATCCCCCTGGCTTAAAAAGCAGACGGGGATATTGCGAGTGTGCGAATGTCCGTATGTATGTGTATGTATGTATGTGTATGTATGTGTGTGTTCCAGTTTGGTTAGGTTTTGGTTAGGTTTTCGTTTTCGCGTCTCCTTCGAAAAGTTTAAGTCCGAATTAAACCAGAATGTTCCTTCATGTGTGGCATGATGTCAAAGGTTATGGACCAAGGTCAAAGGTCATCTGAGGTCAGTTTCAGACTGCCATCTTGCCAGGGGGATGACGCAAGTTTACTTGCTGTATTTTTTTAACATAACATACCTTTGACACTAAAAAATATAATTCCTTATCACAGCATTGGAGAAATAATGCCGGGGAATAATGCATTCTTAACAATGCACACTAACACAACTAAGTTTTTATTTGGCCATCAGAAATGGGCCAACCTTGTATTAAGAGATCAGCGCAAAGCGGATTTGACATCCCGGCCAACCATGGCATAAGTAAATATCATTAAAAGAGCGTTGTAGAACTGCATGCATCGGTTTCCAGTAAGCGATCTGTACAGTACTTTGTACCATAACAAACGCAATGATGTTTTTAATACACAAGACCTAGTCTACGCATGGCCGGGCACTGAACCCCATATCAATATTCACCTCCGAGAAGTAGGCAAGAGTCTCACTTAATCTGAAACTACTATAATATAGCACCTATTCGGCCTCACGTGGCAAATGTACCTTGCAGTGGGTCCTAGTAAATTTGGTGGTGTCTTGGTGTAAGATATTCATACGATTTTAGCTATAGAGTAAAGACTCTTTATGAATAAAGCTGTACATCCTTGTAATCATTTGATCCTCTCATAGTCAGATTTCAAGCTAGGCTAATTTCATGCAGTTTTACATGAAGGTGAACCTAGTATTTAGGCAAACATTCATTCGGGTTCAGGTCCGTAGCCATGGAATTGATGTGGGGGGGGGTGCGGATTTGCCAGAAGTGGACCTTTCGTGTACCAACAACCAATTCTTTTCCGCTCGCTGCGCTCGCCGGTTGGCCCAAATTTTTTCACCGTCGTCTCCTATCTCGGAAGACGGGGGGTGTGAGGTGACTCAATCTCACAGCGTTGAGAAAACAGTACATGTCACACCCCTTAAAAAACGGAAAATTAGGCAACCGCAACTTTAACATGACAAACCGGACCTTCAACATGACAGAGCGAACCTTCACATCATAAAGCGTACCTTGTCATTTGGGTGGGGGGGTGCGTCACACCACCCGCACCCCCCCGCGCCCCTACGGCCCTGTTCGGGTTACTTTATTGCCATGCCAAAACAATGGATTAGTCCCGTAGTTCGCTACGCACATTTGAGATTCTTGACCCAAATGATCCACCATGATCATCAAGACTCTGCGATAAGACCGACGGCCTGACCTAATCGAACTTACCCGGGGGCACTTGAATTCAAAGGTGGATATGATGCGTGAACAACATGGACTTCCAAAATGCACCTAAACAAGTATTTCCATCGACTAAAAACAACCCTAAAAGTATTTTGTCTGTGTTGCTACCAAAGAAGTTTTTTGTCCTGTTTTTGCTACCCTCACAATTAAGCAATGCATTGTGCTGATTAATAACCTTTTATTGTCTTGCTTTGCTTACAAATATTTTGGATGATTTTTGATCTTGGCTTAATTTTTAGTATTGCAATCCCTAAACACGTACATCACAATTTCAGGGTTCAGAAAAAAACAGAGCTTTTTCAATATTTTGCTGTTTTTAACACCATAATCAATGTACGCGCGTACATCGCCTGTTGGAAAAATGGACCCTTTTTTACGCGTTTTCATGTTCACACATCTTCGCAGCCACAAGCCATAACGTATTTGCTGCAACGCGTTGCGGAAAGTAGCAAGCAAACGCGCTTTGCGACATTTCGTCAACGCGTTGCGGCCTCGCCAATCCAAATCATGAATTTCTGGACGTATTCAAAAAAAATAGACCCCAACGTGTTGCTAGTTACTTGGCAACGCGTTGCAAACCTTGCCCACAACGCGTTTCGAGCTCAAACGTCGCTTGGCAAGCTTCACAACGCTTTGCTAAGGTTAATTAGCCATAAGGGTCATAACGTATTGCCGCCACGCGTTGTGAGAAGCCACAACGCGTTGTAACATTTCGGCAACGCGTTGCGACTTTCAGGCACGCGTTGCGACTATTCGGCGAAGCCGCGTTGCGGTGTCAGCCAATCCAAATCATGAATTTCTGTGACGTATTTTCAAAATACAATCTCACAACGCGTTGCGCCTTCACAACGCGTTGCAAACCTTCACAACGCGTTGCGGCAATACGTTTAGACCCTTATTGTCCTTCGCAACTCGTTGTAAGCTCGCAACGCGTTATGAAGGCGTGCAACGCGTTGTGAAAGCCATAAGGGTCATCTACGTAGTGCTGCATACGCGTTTGTGGATCTATTTTTGAAATACGTCAAAACTCATGATTTTTGATTGGCCGCCGCCGCAACTCGTTTGCCGAAATGTCTCAACGCTTGCTACTTTTCTCACAACGCGTTGCAGCAATACGTTATGACCCTTATGGCTTGTGAACTTCGCCCGCGTTTGTGAAGGTCGCAACGCTTTGTGAGTTTCCACAACGCGTTGCTAGATACTTTGCAACGCGTTTGTGGGTCTAATGTTTTTAAAGCTGCAAGAAATTTCCGTCATCTAATTGTCCGACGCCGCAACGCGTTGCTACTTCTCGCAACGCGTTGCCGAAAGTCGCAACGCTGTTGCGGCAATACGTTATGGCCTAATGGCTTGCCATACCGCAATCATATCCACCTTGAATACAAGTAGCCCCGGGTTAACACCACTATATCACACAACTAATATCGTGAAAAAAAAAGCAGGCATCCCCTAGATCCCTTGCACACATTTTGAATTTGTTATTATTTTATAACATTTGTATATTTACTCTAAAAAAGGTACAGCGTGCCTGACGAAAGAAGTGGGGAGGAAGTTTGTGCTTGTCTTATGTAAGTGTGGTTCTAATTAATCTCTTAAGAAATATGTCAAGATTTTTCAAGCCAGTTTGACTTTCATTCATAAAATAGATGTACATACATCACGAATTCCCTAAAAAATAATACAATTTGATGAAAATTAACAAAATAGAGGCATTTTAATTTGCGTTTATTGACATACTAAGAAAACGGGCGGATTTTTCGCCATGCTTCCATTGATCAAAAGCGCCCATTTTGCTCTCCTCGTGACCTCAAAGTGATGACCAAAACATCGTGTTGACTCCAATTGTTATTCTGACACTGTAATATTGCATGTGTTAATGAAAGTAATAATAAAATTTGAAATAATTTACAGAATTACAAGTTTGTTTTCATTTTCGTTGTGTTTTAATTATATATGAGATAAAAACACATCGATCGCAGTTCACAGGGGTGGGGGTGGACACGACTTGCTCGATTTGGGCTTTGGGGATTCCAAACGGTAATGTGAACTGCTACGACGGTGCATTTACTATGGTAGCCTTTTCTCATTTCATTATCAAATCTCCTCTTAAACCCTAGTTTTCAATACATCTTAGTAATATCATGAATATAAAGTATAATTCTGCTTTCAAATCCGTCGGGTTAGGGATTTAACCCCGCTGCAAATATGTAAATTTCCAATAACGGTCATTTAGAGTTAAATATTCGTGACCAGGCCTAGACTTTAGGCAAGTCTGATGGTAACCTTCCGATACGCGTAATAGCCGCCCTTCTACCGTTAAGTCTTTGAAATGACTAGCACTCGAGTCCGCGCCGGATGTTGATTCCGATTTGAATTCAGGCTGTTGACCTGGTTTAGTATGGCTGTCCTACCCCCCCCCCCCCCGGCTTCACTCGAATAGGACAGTGTCAATTCTGCGATATGATGGCCATCACTTTGACGTCACCATTTGCCTGCGATGTGGGATTTGTCGGAAGCGTTTTTCGATTAGCTATTGGGCGGAAAAACTTAAAAGGTCAACATACTCAAGCAAATGTGGACAATTTTCAACTTATTTTGATTTATTGTAATCTACGTTACTTAAAACTTTCCATCCATACCAAATTTTCCAAATATTCATGCAATCATGACCTATTTCCTTTAAAGGTGGTGACCCGACCATGACGGTAAATTTCGCATATCGATGTTTTATTTCTTCACATGGAAGCCATATCCAAAAACATCTGATTACCAATTTATGAGTGTTAAATCTTCCCAGCTGTTTTTCGGATAGTACGTAGAAGCAAAAATGTGTAAAATTGGCCCATAGACAGTGTGTGAATAATAATGTGGTAACCACACTTTTATGGACCGTTCAGTGTTCATACAATCAAAGGAAACCTTTTCTGGGGCCTAACTTTCACTGGGTAATGAAAAATATTCGCTGTTCTTCTGACACTCAAAATCACCAGTTTGATAGTGTTAAGTGGGGGACAAGGTTGTCCATCGTGGCACCCACCTTTAGAAAATGAGCCTTCGGCAGCCGACGAATTGTCTCAATGACTTATGCTAGAGAGGACTAGTACCCGGTGAGCAGCATCCGTTTACCCCTCACCTACAGAAAAGGTTTGACACCTTGGTAGTTTCGTATGGACCCTGTACACCGTGTTATGTAATAATTCGTGTAATGTCTAACCGACGCGTATTTAATAAATTTGTGACGTGTTATGTCATAAAACGCGTATGTAAGAAAAATTGACGCGTAATGGAATAACACCAATTGACGCGTAATGTAATAAAAAATTTTCGTGTAATGTAATAAAAAAAATTGACGCGTATGTAATAAAATTTAACGCGTTATGTAATAACATGGCCCGTTTGGTATGTATTGAGTTTTAACTTAGCAGGCCTAAGGACTTCCTGAATGTTTGCGACTTTGTTTGTGTGTGTGTGTGAGGTATGTTTGGTGTGAGTGTGTGCGCGTGTGTGTCCGTCGGTCATGCGCGTGGCATGTGTGTGGGTCCGTCGGTTCGTCCGTTTGTCTATCCGTCATATTGACTCGAATTTATTCTTGACTTTAATCTTGGTGGATGTCTTCGGCTCTGTGTATTTCGGTCCATTTTTGGTTTACCAAGGAATCACCACCCCTGACGTCCGTTGGGGTGCCTTCCTCCTTATCATAATTATTAACCTTTGATTTTTAGATGTTAACTAAGGATGGGCTGTGGCTGGCGACCGCCCCCCCCCACTGCCCCACCCCCAGGTGTTTGGGATGGGAAAGTGACAACGGGTACACCAGACACTAGCCCCATCGGCATGGCTTAAACTGGCTAGTGTCCTTTGCCCCATTCCCTTTGCCTTGGCTTAGCTACGGTTCAGAAACATATCGCACGATATCTTATAACTAGTAACTGTCCTGCGGTGTTTTCCTTGGTCTGCAATGGTTTGGGATTGCATTGCGTCCATAGACCCCTGGTATATGGTTATGGCTTGCGAGTGACGATACCACATGTTGGGGTGGGGAGGCAGGTAGGAAAGTGGCTCAATAGTGAAAATACCCAGGGGCGCGAGCCCCTGCTCAGAAGCTGAGCCCCCCCCCTCCCGCCAGCCCCCCAATTGACGACATTTGTACAGTGTCTATGAAGAAGAATCCAAATTCACTCCCTCAGAAAAATGCCCTGCCCCCCCCCCCCTTGGCAAAGTTCTGTTACCCCCCTGGGTTTGCTATTCGATATGCAACAAGTCGGCTATTCCGAGAATTAAACAAGGTCCACTAGTCCCAATATGGAAAGGACCCACTGTACCCAATTGCAAGTCTGCAACCTGACCTACTAGTAATTTCGGAATCCGAGGACCTTATTATTTTCGGACTATAGCGGGTCCCTATTTAATTCTCGAATAAAAATTGCGACAGTCATATATATACAATATTTTCCATTAGCGATGCAAATTTTATTACATTACCCGTTTTATTACATTCCGCCAAAATTATTACATTACGCGTCGACTATTACAATTACACGAAAATAACATAACACAATATATTTCGCGTAACAAGTGAGGCGTAATGTAACAAAGTGAACGCGTATGTAATATTTTGCCGGTTGTGTACTAAAACAGTATTGTAAAAAATGCCCGCGTCATGTATAAATATTATTACACTAATGCGGCATTTTATTACATTACCCTTTTTATTCATTAACACGACAGAAATTTTATTACTTACTCGTCGATTGTACATTACACGAAAAATAACATAACACGAATATATTTCGCGTAAACAACAGTGACACGTAATGTAATAATATTATTACAATACGCGGGCCAATTTTATTACATTGCCCATTTAATTACATACACGGCAGAATTTATTTACCTTACGCGTCCGATTTTACTAATTACACGAAAAAACATAACACATGATATTTCGCGGTACAAAGTGACGCTAATGTAATAATATTATTACATTACGCGGCAATTTATTACATTGCCCATTTTATTACTTACAGGGCAAAATTTATTACCTTACGCGTCGATTATTACATTACCCGAAATTATTGTCGCGTAAAAAAGTGACGTGTTATGTAATAAAGTTGCGTGTTGTGTAATACAACAGGTAATGTAATCCAAAAAATTTGCGCTTATTGTAAAAAAAATATTAATTACCTTTCGCCTCATTGTATTACATTACCAGTTTTTATTTACAGTTACACACTGCATAATTTATACATTACGCGTCGATTATTACATGACGTGGGGGCAGGAAAGTTATTACATTACGCCGTCTCGATTATTACATTACACTAACTAATATAACACAATCTATTTCGCGTAAAAAGTGACCTCGAATGTAATAAATTTTGCCGTTTGTGTAAAAAAAAAACAGGTAATGTAATAAAAATTGCACTTAATGTAATTAAATATTATTACATTATGCCGAAATTGTGCACCTTCGCGAAAGGTCCACTTCCGGCAAATCCCCCCCCCCAATAATTCCTGGCTACGGCCTGCACTACAATTATGTTAATTATGATAGCAATCAATCGACAATGAACTGCAGGTGAACTACGAGGTTATGCTAAAAAAAAAAATAACGGCGTGCGCGGGCACTCACATGAAATATGCATATGGTGGCAAGGCTGGCGCTTCCAACTGGGCATTCGGCGACAGAGGATATTATACAACCAATGGGGTCTTTGGGTGAGAGGCAGCCAACTGTGTCAAAAAAAACAGTTGGTTTGTTGGCAAATTTGCTAATTAAAAAAAAATTCCTTGGGTGAAATTTGTAAAATTTTCAAAAAATGGGGTGCACTTTGGTTACAGTTTAAAATATGGGGTCTTTTGATGACAACTATGCTGAAAAAAGGGGTCTTAAAGCCTTACATACGCGTTACCTCCAAATGGGTGTGCCCCCTGGGTCCTAGCCTCACTGATGTCCCCCATTGCTGTATATTGTCTTCAAAGTAGAAACATGGTTTTGTTCCTAGATAGCCAAATATAGACACTCCGACCAGCCCAAATGATGGTCATAATTGATCCGCCATTATGGGGGCATCCACCCAACCTACCCAAATCTTTGTACGTCTGTATCACGCTGATTAATATAATTCAAAAGAAACTTAATCGGCACATTTGGGTTGAAATTCAAGCAGAATCCACCCCAGCTATGCTGCCAGTGAGGTGTTGGAATGTTTCAAACCGGATTCGTGTATATTCTCATATCAATGAACTTAATGCTAATTTACCCATAAATGAGAGAATTATCATTTTTTCGGCAATTTTTACGGTAATTTCCTTTGTTTTGATATGCCTCACCAACATGTCAACTTACGTTACCGTAATCGTACGTATAGATAATAGTGGAAAAAAAGGTCCGGGGTTAGACTACAGCATTTTTCATGGGTTCCCATGCACCCCCCCACCGTATAACTAAATTCTAACCTGATTTTTTAGGACATGTCCATCTTCTTAAAAATTTGATGTCACCAAAATCAAATGCTGGCCATTGGAGCGTGGGAGGCCATCATGGACTAATCGATCAGTCATATAAAGTGGTTCGATTTAGATGAAAGGTAGTTCAATGATTCGTCTCATCATAAGAATCAAGATGTTTACCGGAGATTGGGTGAAAATGGAACTGTCCCATGGAGAACCATAAATACTCTCAAATATGTACCATATAGCGCTTTGAACCCTTTGGCAATTCAAATTATTGTTGTTTGTATATACCATCAAATTTTCATGGTTTATCCTCTGAAAATAGGGGAAAATCATTGTTTTTCGATATTCCTCAACACGTTTCAACCAGCCTCCTTCGTTTTTGATGTTTAAATCTAATCTAGAAGGACCAAATTACATTTAGCACAAGCATTATCATTTTAGATTGTGGTGTGGGGCAGTAGCTATACATGTCCCATATAGCACGCAAGTAATTGGCCCAGCAAATGTTCCCCATCGGTATCTTGGCATCGGCATCACTGGGGCGAAACGAGATTGGTGCCCCTATTGGTTTTTCCATTGGCAATGTGATATCGGCTCCATATCGGCTTCCTTTAATGGTCTAATATTGGAGCATAATATATGGGCAATCGACCAACAGCCAATATAGAGCCAATTATTGCGATTGGATAACGTTGGCAAATATGGTTAACTTAGGCTATGTTGGCCCTAAAAATAGCCGCAGGGGGTGAGAAAACAATAAAAACATACAGAAATAGCTAAAAATCTCCAAGGGACGATTGTTTGATCCGAACACAATTATGTCAAAAATAGTTCTGGTAATACCAATTTCAATAAAAAAAATAATAAACTATTTGACTAGTCAAATTATTTAATTAATTGATTTAAAATAAAGCAGGGTGAAAACATATATTTATTTTGCATTAAAAAATATTGATATCATTCCCCAATATTGGTTCAATATCTATTACCAAGAATTGGCCCAATCTTTGCAAAACTGGCCCAGGCCCCACTATTGGTCAATGTTGGGCCGTTTGAGCAAATAATATTGGCCGATAACTGAAGCCAATACTGGTCCGATATGAGTAATATTGGGCCTATATTGGCCCAATATCGCCATGTTATCTGGTGTGCTTGCATAGGTTTATATAGTAAAGGCCGTACAGTTGTGCAATGATGAAGTTGCTTCTTTTCAGCACATAAAGGGTTTAATATTGTTTTGCGATTAGTATAATTTTATTTGATGCATATTACGGTACATAAGCAGAAAAATATTTATGGCGCAGGGTTTTGTTTAATTTATAATATTAAAAACACATCCCACTTGGTGCCGGGGCCAGGAAGACTGTGTGAGAATAACTCCCAGACCAATAATTGGGTCAGCCGGACACCAAAGACGGAAGGAACACCACGATATCAGCCAGCCACGTGCTATCAAATACTATGCCTGCGACCCTATGTCTACCTGAAAAGGGGGGGGGGTTTCCTGTGATCTTCTTTACTGAACATTCGAGTCTTATAATATGGTACCACAGGATACTGCTTCGACGGGTTTTTTTCTTTCCTTGGTATCAACAACAGACAACATCCCATAATACGTCACTAATGCCATGGTATGAGAAATGTATGAAAATACTGGATAGTATAGTGGGAAATTTTGAGAGAAAAAAATAAAAAACTTAAAAAAAGCAAAAATTAAAAAAAAAAAGACAAAGCCTAAACGGTCCTGAGTATTAACACTCTCAGTTCCTCAGTTTCAGAACACAAAAAAAACCTGTATGAAAATCGGATATTCCTACCTTTGTTGGTTACAAATTAAATTTTCCCCTACACTTTGTGTCTATGGAAATTGACCGTTTGCGGACACGAACTTATGTCATTTTCGAAAGAGGATGACCATAGCAATCCCATTGGTAACCAAAATCAAGTGCCTTTGAATGATATTCCTGTATCGTACTAGGCATTTTGATACTCTTGATCCCGAAATGGGGGGGGGTTTGCCACCCCCCCCCCTCATCCATCACTTTTGGGCCATCCTGTACCTTACCTAATATACCTGTGGTGTTGTTTTTTGCATGTAAAGGAAGCGTAAAATGCCAATTGGCAACATTAGTTGTACGCAAAATGGGGGTTTTAGCAGGGCGGAAAGTGTATAAGTAAAGGAGGAGGGGGCCATGTGGACCCGGCATTTTGTTTTTCGTGGCTAAAAATCTTTTGTAAACCAAAATTTTTAATGCAATTGCCTAAATATCAGTTGCGCCTATTTTGTGAAAAAAAAAGTGGCCATAGCCGTTTTTTATACTAATATTAAAAATCCACTATTGTCACTATTTAAACTTGTTTTGGCCCTTAACTTTTTAAAATTTGTATTTCAAGCACTGTAAATGTATTTATGGTTGTCCTATTATGAGCCAATTTTTTCGCATTTTTCGCGGGGGGGAAATTTTGTGTGCGTTAATCAATGTGGGGCCTTCTGTTTTTGACGCCATTTTGAATCGGTACAATCGAATTTTATTTTTTTTTTTTCAGTTAGTGGTGTATGGTTGCGTTTAGTACCCACCGCCAACGACCAGAGTTTTTGAGAAGAAATCCACCTGCAAAAGTGTTTTCAGAGGGGTCGAGGGTACCATTACCCCACTTCCCCCCCCATACAGCACTGAGTGCACAAGACAAGGCAATAACACTAAGTTTACATGTTCAATAAAACCACAGAGTACCTACCGGGTGCGGTGGAATAAATTTATCCGGAAACTGCCCCCCCCCCCCCCTTGATAGGGGGTTTCGTGCGCACGGGAGTACACCCCTGGATACCGCCCGTGGGTGAATAGAAATTTGAATTTCCTTGAAAAGTAGTGAATTTGAAAGTATATTGTCATGTTTACAACGCGTTAATTTTATTACATTCCCTTCATTTTTTTATTACATTACACGAAAATTTTTTTTTTAATACTTCTTTTTTTTTGGTGATGTTTTTTTCTTACATTTACCGTCAATTTTTAATTACCATTATGCGAGCGTTTTTATACAATACACGTCAAAATTTATCTTACAGTACTTACGCGTCGGTTTATTTAACATGACAAACGAACTTATTACAATTACATAACCTGTGTAACAGATCCCCCTCTACAGTATACCCCGCTCTGGGGTGTTTTTAGTGATCTCAAATTATGGTGTCACCTTTTTCAATAGGGGCCAATTTTACGTTCACAGGGGTCAATAACATTAAAATGCTCCTCATGTAGAAATGTATTCCATATTGTCCTATATCGGCGGTCCTGCCCACTCAGTATGCTGGCAGGAGCCCTTGAGGCCAATCTATACCACTATCTTGGTTGCGAGGCCCAGGAAATTGCCTAGCACGAGTACAGTTAAAGGGTTTTAAAATTATTGCATCCCCAAGGGCATTTCATATAATTCTTGATTTTATGAACTATCCCTAACAGAGTCAAACCAGGGTGTTTGGTACATAGGCGGAAGTCAAAGAAGTTGAGGCAAATGAAGGTAATTGTATTTGGTCTGTTTGTTTGACCTCGTCTGTCTGTTCATCTGAGGCAACAATTTTGGCTATGCTTGTAGGCTTATTATTTGATGAAATATAAATGAAAACTACAAAGGTTCGTTCCTACTTCACTGCACCTGTTTGTTGCATTAACGTGAACTCTTCATTCCTAACCCGCAAGTTGCATCGTCTCTTTGTATAAAGTAAATTTTACTAACTGTATTTGCAGTGAGTTGCGTTTGCGCAGTGGCAAGTAGGGTCTAATCGATATATTGGTAATGCAAACGCACATTGGAGCGAGGTATGAATGGACCTTTTAATGCAGGGGACATAACGTTCGCTGAATGCGAGCCCACCTAAGTGACTTTTTGGGCGAAATTGATTTTGTTTTGTTGGCGAATTTTGAAAGAGGGGTTTATAATAAAAAATATCGTGTCCAAACCCGGCCAGTGTTCTCAAATATGATCCAGTCCAGAGCTGAGTTGAAAGGAAGAGGTATTGCAGGATGTGCATAAACTTGAAGCTTTAACTTGATCACTTTTGTGTATGTTGTGTGTGTTGTTGTTGTTTTTGTTATTTGTTGGTTTTGTTCGTTTGTTTTTGTTTTGGTGTTTTTCTCTTAGCCCCCTGAGCTGGCTCCGAGTAAGACTAATAAATCACTTAGTGCGTTATGTTATGGGTTGTGTAAGTCTGGTCCATTGTTGGTTACCGGTACGGGTTTTTTTCAATTTGTGTTCCTCCCTCTTCCTGCCCAAATGTTTGGGTCAATTGCAGCCATTATTATGTTTTGAGAATCTTCATCCTATACCTATACACGGTAGAGACCCCAATAAAAATGAGAGTTCAGCAGATCATCAAATGCCAGCACAATAAAGCCTGGGTGCCCAATTTTTTCATTTCATCATTTCAAGACCATTTCGGACTCCAATCCTCGCTAATCCGTAGACTGTAACTTCATCTCTCACTGTAGATTAGGACTGTCCCACCCTGGTGATGGAATATATCCATATTTTATGCACTTGCTGACTGATTGGTTGATTGCAAATTCAGGATGTTTCATTTTGTGTGGGTGGTCATAGTTTTTCTTTGTTTTTTTTGGTTGTTCCAGGATTTGTTTGGTTCCCAGTTTTTGACGGTTCCCAGTGTTTGACGGTTCCCAGTGTTTGACGTTTTCCAATTTGTTTGGCTGTTTCCCAGGTTTTCGGTTCCGCAGTGTTTGGCGATTCTCATTGTTAGTGGGGGCGTGTTTCCCAGTGTTTGGCGGTCCCAGTGTTGGCGATTCCCATTGCTTTGTGGTTTCCCAGTAACTGCCTGGCTGGGCGATTGCCTTTTATGGTTCCGGGTTTTTGATGGTTCCTGGTGGCCGGATACACTCACTCAGCAATACTGCGGTGTAAGGATTGATTGGAGCAAATGAATGTGTATAGTAATGTAGGACACAGATTCTCAAAACTATCATGAGAAATTGATTCTCTTTTCGTCAATAACCAAATTTAATTGTTGCTCTCGCCATGAGTTGAAAATATGGCTTCGACTTTCGTCTCGCCCATATTTCTTTCACTCATGGCTGACCAATCATTTGGGTCTTTCGACTCATGAATCCATTTTATAAAACCAAACCTTGGTGAGAAGAATAACTGTCTAAAGGTTCGTATGGTGGTGTACTCTCGGAAATTTAAAGTAGTATGGCCTGTGTGAACGTAGATATTTCCCCCTGGAGTATATCCCGGGGGATTGCGGGTTCCTAGGGACAGGATTAAAAATTACATTTTCTTCAATTATGGATTTCAGGTAAAATACAGATGCAGTTTCAGATGTTTTTTTGAGAAGAGACAGTAGATGTTGGCCTATTCCAGAGAAGGCCTACATCATAATTCAGCTTTCTCTGAAGCTAAATTATAACATTGTATGCCAATTTGCTTCCACAATACTAATACAAACCCTAAACGCATTCCCAACACATGCAAGATTTCTATAAATTTTGATCAAATTTCTTAAAAAAAAATCCAAAATTTGAAACAACGATGCGAAAATCCGTTTTGCCCCTAACACAAGCATTACGTTTTAAGTTTGGATGTGATATATTAAAGTCAATATATAAATAATAATCAAATAATTCACAAAAGAGTAAATACGAATAAACAAAATTAAACCGGTAGTGTGTCCATTTGGCTTTTCCTTATATACTCTGGAATTCTGGACAAGGATATATTATCAATGTTAAGCATTGACGCTGAAGTCATCGCTCGATGTGCAGCTATCATACTAGCCTTGTTCACGGCTGTCTGCTAAGAATTGCTAGTTTTTTTATTGCATTAGTCTCATTTGTTTGACCATTGTGTTTTGCGGTTTTAAAATCAGTGCTTTAGCATTGAGGGGCTACCCTGTCTCAGAGAAAGATTTAATAATAAAAAATAAATTTTTATACTCCTTGGTGGCTTTTTGTGAACACTGGATCTAGGAGCCCGCTTGTCTGGGTATAAACCACAATACTTATTGGGTCAGGTGCAGTGGCTATCCTACTCAGGGTGACTGATGGGATTTAGTGAACTTGCTTTGGAAGGATGCAACATGGAACTAGGCCAGTGGCATGACAGCCATCACATTAGGTGCTTGATAAAATGAAGTTTTTGCCATGGTATTGCTATTTCTTTAGTTTTAGGGAGGGAAATATGCTCCACTCCTCGCAAGATGTCTGCCTAATATGATCTGGTGACATTATTGTATCAGACGTGTGAACCAGTGAATGAATTTGGTAGAGCGCCTTGAACAAGGCTAGTAACATACTTGTTCCTCGTGAGATATATTGCACTACTCCTTATGTTAATATGCTAAAAGAAATAGATTTTAACTTATGATTATTTATATGATGTTTGTTTTTCATTATTATTTTAAAATTATTATTAGTATTATTCAAACCTTTGTACAGGTTAGGGGGAATTGGCTTTGTTATGCACTACTTAAGACGTTTCCCTCAACTTCCAAAATTTGACTCCTGTCAAGAAATTTCCCTTTTATGGATTTTTGGCTGTTTTTAGATATAAACTCTGAACTTTGAGCTGTATACGAATAGTAACAAAACTATACCTTTTCTGATCCTTTGGTTAGACACATAACTTTCAACATGATTGGGTCATTTAAAAATGTTTTGACACCTGTACAAACTTGGCCCCCTCTCCTTAAGGCAAAATCATTTGCAGCCATCTTAAGAATCGCGTTTCAGGGGTTCCTGTCCGGCTGTCAACATATTGAATCACTCAAACCTTTGTACATGAAATGTCTGCTAGCTCCCAGGGTATATGTAATAGTAGAATGTAGTAGTAATATGTATAGTAGTATGTAGTAAGTATGTAGTAGTAGTATGTAGTAGTCGTATGTAGTAGTAGTATTATAGTATATGTAGTAGTATAGTAGTATAGTAGTAGTAGTAGTAGTAAGTTAGTAGTAGTAGTAGTGTAGTAGTAGTAGTAATTAGTAGTAGTAAGTATGTAGTTGTATTATGTAGTAGTACATGTAGTCGTAGTATGTATCCGTCGTTGTCTGCCGTCGTCTTCTCCTTCGTCTGTCGTTGTCGTCTGTACGTACTTTCTCTTCGTCTTCTGATCTTGTGGTCTGTCGTCGTCCTCTGTCGTCGTCGTCTGTCGCCGTCGTCGTCCTGCCGTCGTCTTCGTGGTGTTCCGTCGTCCTGGGGGTCCCCCCCCCGTCGTCGATGGCGTCCTCCCTCTGTCGTCTCCGTTGCCTCTGTCGTTCGTCTGGTCGTGATCGACCGTTGTAGTAGTAGTAGAGTATTATGCTAGTAGTAGCAGTATTAGTAGTCATGTATAGTATAATGTCGTAGTAGTAGTAGTCGTAGTATAGTAGTAGTAGTATGTAGTGTATGTAGTAGTAGTAGTATCATGGTAGGATAGTAGTAATGTAGTATATGTATATAGTAGTAGTAGTAGTAGTAGTAGTTAGTAGTAGTAGTAGTATGTAGTATAGTCGTATGTAAGTATTATTAGTCTGTCGTCGTCGTCTAATGTCTCTTCGTCGTAGTCTCGTAACTCGTCGTCTGTCGTCGTCGTCGTCTTCCTCTCTGTCGTCGTCGTCGTCTTACTCTTTCGTAGTCGTCGTCGTAGCGATAGTATCGTCGTCTGTGTCGTCGTCGTCGTCTTCGTAGTCGTCGTCTGGTCGTCTTTCGTCTTCGTCTCTGTCCGTCGTCGTTACCGTCGTAAACCCGCTTCCGTGTGGGGTTCGGGGCCATTCGCCCTTCTTCTGCCCTCCTTCCCGGGGTCTGCCCGCTATTCAGTTTTTACAAGTGTTTTTCTCGTTGCCGCCTGGTCTGCATCCACCCCAAAATCCATCGGGAAGGGTCGCCGCCGATATTTCAACCCGGGTGGGGGAAAGGAGAACGGGAAAAACGGGATGGGGCAATCCACAGCGATACGGGTAAAAGGAATAGGTGGTGCGAAACCAAAAGGCACGTTTTTCCTCATAACAGCCAAACCAACAGCCTTTAGCCCTAAGATTTCACAGGTAAATGAGAAAAATAGTAGCTTTCTTCTGATACCAAAATTTTGACCCCCTTCCGTAAAATCTAGGGTCCCTGTGGACGAGGGTATTAGCGAACAGACCATGGACCTTTTAATATCATTAAGTGGGGAATTTCGTTTCACTTAACGTTATCCTTTGCGCTTTATTCCGTCAAAGGTTATGAATATTAATTTATGCAAATTAAAATAACCCCTAGACTAATAAAGGATATGAAAATTAATTCATTATAGCCTAATGAATAATCAAATTTCACCCTAAGAGTCATTCTAAGCGTAGATTAATATTATTATTAAAATAAATATTATTATAATAGTTCCAAATATTTTACTTTTGACTTATTTGGATATAGCTGACCCCATATGTACTGCAACAGTTTTGAGGTCAAAGGTCTGCAGGGTAATTTGAACTTAATTGCAACAAAAATAATCTACATAATCATATTGGGTCACTCTTAAACACCATATACTGTGTACACAATGATTACTCTGACACGCGTCGGGCACCACCTCCGACATGTAAAATGTACCTAGTGGTAATTTTCAATCACTCACTAGTAAGGTCTATAACTCAATGGATTTTAAAGAAATTGGAAGGAGTGGATCGAGCTTGGAACTTCCTTCACACTATGAGGTCAAAGGGGATCTTTGGGTATGTGGGTGAGCGGGGAACATAATTACCACTACTCCAATCAGAGTGGTGCTTCAACATTACATGAGCAACCAGTGACGGAGATTTCTGCGTTCTTTCATTGTTCGGAGGGATGCCTATTCAAAGAATGGTAGAATCCTCTAAGAAAATGAAAATCATGCAGGCATCTCCGCCACTGAAAAGTATGAATTACAAGCCTTTTAGGTCACAAGGTATTTGAAAATATTAATGTCACATTTACAGATAAGGGGAGATTTCATGGAAAGAAATGAGAAACAAAAACCTATCAATTTTATTGCTTATGTGGGCCTTCATATGTTGTACGCGGTTATTATTTATTAGGGCTAAACAAATCCGATGCATGTTAGTGTTTTTTATATCAAGGGTAGGTTTCATTTCTCGATAGAATTCTTTAACATTCTTCGGACTTTTTGGAACACAAATTCCTAAGGAACAAGTGTACCTAGGACATGGCAATAATTCCTAAGCACTGGAGTCCGGCCACGTCGGGCTTGGACATTAATTCCTAAGGATCGATATCCCACCTTGGACGTGGACACTACTTTCTTAGGATTGTAGTCCACGCAAGACACAATGGAACGCTATCCCTAAGGAAATATGTCCACCTCTGACAGGGCATTAATCCTATAGAAATGAGAGTCCGCCCAAATACGAACCTGCACAATAATCCCCAAGGACTTATAGTCCACGTCGGAATCGGGCACCGATCCCTAAAGGAGCTGCAATCCACTCTGTCAGGGCATTAATTCCTAAGGATTAAAGTACTGCCTACCCTTCAGATATATGGACAATAATTCCCAAGGTCTATAGTCCAGGTCGGAATTGGACCCTAATCCCTAAAGAGCAATAGTCCACCCCTGACAGGCATTAATTCCCAGAAACTAGGAGTCTGCCTACATTCGGACTTGAACAATAAATTCAAAGGTCTATAGTCATGTCGGAATTGGACCCTAATCCCTAAGGAGCGATAGTTCAACACCACCCCGTGACAGGTCTTACTCGCCTAGAGCTATATCCCCTACTTTCCGGAAATGGACACTAATTCCTAAGGAGTGGTAGTCCATGTCGGACTTGGATATTTATTTCTAAGGCCTGATAGTCCTCTTCGGATTTTAATTCCCACTTGTAGGACTAACATTCCTATAAATCATAGTCCGGGGGATATAGTTCCTAACTTTGCACATCCCCCTGACTATTAAAACCAGAACCTAGTGTCTCCGGACTAGGGCTACAGGGACAATATCTCCTGCCACACCGGGCTCCATACACGACAGCGGAATAGAGCGGAAACTAATGTTGCGTGAATTGAGTGCCCTATTCTTTAGGCCTACTTATTATCGTTGTAGGTGGACTATGATTCCGGCGGACTATAAAACATTTCTTACAACTGGTAGGCTATATTATTTCCCTTAATTTCCGTAGTAACTTGTTAAATACCACTATTACGTCGTCTATTTCACTTTAACAAAGTTTCAAAAACAATTAATTTCTCAAAATTAAGCAGAGTGGGGGTTCGAACCTGCGACAAGCAGATTAAGAAGCTTCTTTACTACTAGACTAGCGAAGAATTTGTTGGCGATTTGAGATTTTAATTAACATTCACAGAATAAAGGCAGACTCATGCGTATACTACATGTAACAATTGACACTGTTATAATAGAAACGATCACTATCATGGCTATTAAAGATGATGCTGTAATACATGCAATGTATCTATGGAAAATTGCCACCGGCTGTAAGAGGTCATGTGGCAATTATAAAGAGGAATTATTGGAAAATTTATCAATCGTTTTTTCGTGCCACAAATCAAATACTACGTTCACCAAACTTGGTCAGTATAATTATTTACCCAAGGCCCATATGAGGTGTACACAGCTAGATTGGGGTCCAAGGTTATGGGAGTTGATTAAAGAGGTATTCTGCCATCCTTACATTCTGAAGTGGTACATGTGCAAAAAGTTAACATTTTCTGATCCCAACAAGGGGCAAGACGCATGGTTCGAGAACCGCCTTGTTTTTATCATTGCCACGCACGACTGTCCAAGAATTTATCCATTGGGTACATTGTCTGATTAGCTTAAAGATGGAGAAAGTGTCATGGTCTAGTGGCAAGCAAGCTTTCCTCTGGAGCAAGGGTTTCCGGTTCACTTCTTAGTGGAGCCACTTGCTGGTTTTAATCCAGGAATTCAATTCTGAATTTGATTTGTATAACATGCCAATCTCCATGGTTCTTTTGACATTGGCTATTAAACCATGAAAGCTTACATTTCTCATTCTGTTTGTTTCAAAACTGTCACTATTTAAGCTGCTTCCGCCATTAAGTAGTGTTGTTTCTGTCTGGTAATTATTTAGTTTTAAAGTCTCCAGCAATTTGGCCTACAGGCTATAATTTGAGATTAAATAAAGCTTAATTATTATCAGATTTAGAAAAAAATGGAAAATTTTCAAATTAGGGAATTAGGTATTTTAGAATAAGTTCAACCAATAGAGAACGTCCTATCGATTTTGTACAAGATTTAATTAAGCATTCCTGGCATTAGACTTTTGAGAATGATCACAAATAACAATTTTGATATGCCTATTCCTTACAGATCTATTCCTTGTTGAACCCCAAGTATGTTCTCTTCGTAGATGAGTTTCCAACAACAGAGACAGGAAAGGTAAGTAGCACACATTGGTGACTGTTTAACATTCTCAAAGGAAACGTACTTTACCCAAAATTTGAAAAACAAACACGATAATTTAAGTTGAAAATGAAAGTTCATCTATGTTGGTAAAATACTGGATAAAGTGTAAACTTTTGGTCTCCCAAACACAAAGGAAAAAGTCATACCACGGTATTTTCAGTTGTCATCACTACAACTTTTATCAGCAGAGTGACCCAATTCAGAGTATATGACCCTTTGGACACGTGACCTCAACATCAGGTCGTAGGCTCTTGGAAACTTGTGCGGGCCCCCGTCTTTGTTCAACGTAGGTTGGTTAACCCTGATGTATATGGCTTTCCATCACTCCTCGTTCAAAGTATCTAGGCTCCCGGTCAAGTATCTTAACCTCTTGCAATTTCAAAAGCTCCGCCAATTGTAAGCTGTTGAACTATTGTGGTGGTTTTGATACGTGGACGAATTTGCCCAGGAGTTTACTGACCACCTAAATTCTCTCGACCCTGACATCAAGTTCACCACAGAGGGTGAAGAGGATAAGACTCTAGCTTTTCTCGATACTTTGACTGTCATCAAAGATAACAGGAGTCTAGACATCAAGATAATACCGTAAGCAGGCCTCTGACAGTGACTCAGCAAATTGGTGACACCACAGGCGACGCCAGTGGACGATTGTGTCAAACTTATTTGGTATGCTATCTCCTGCTATCCAATGCCATCTGCCATGCCAAAAAATGCCATCCTACGTCATCGGACATAGCATACCTCATTATGCATGGCATACCTGGTTTGCCGTGTGCCCACTGCATTATGGGGCCGTTGTTATGTCCCTTAGCTGTCGAAGTTCTGGTAATATTCCCAACCGCGGAAGCTCCAAACGGAGTGTGATGAATGAACGTGAACATTTGATTACGGGAATCGGCAGACAGCCACAGTCAATTCCCATGATTGTTGTTCCCTGCCGTAAGCCTACTCATACAGATCAGTATTTGAGTTTCTCCTCTAATCAACCCGTTGAGCACAAGTTGGACGTGATAGAAACTGTGTTTCGTCGCACTGACTCTGTTATTACTGATCCAAAGGATTGTGAGGAAGAAAATAACATATTTCCCAAGCTTTGGCTAAATGCGGTTATCCTAACTTGGGCATTTAAAAGAGCTGAAACCCCCGGAAAGGGTAAATCTAAATCCCAAACTGATAGTGGTGCTTCTACTAACAAAAGCAAAGGACAAGTAGTATTGCCTTATATTAAAGGTGTGTCCGAAGCTCTTACAAGAACTTTTGCTTCATATGGCATTAGAGTGTATTTCAAACCTACTCGCACCCTACGCCAATTTTTGTGGCGCCTAAGGACAAAACGGAAAACAAGGACGTTGCAGGCCCTGTTTATCTCATCCGGTGTCAAGGTCAAACCAGCCGGGGCTTTGTTCAGAATTCTACATGGGGAGACAGATTGCTCGCTTAAGACCAGATTTTTAGAGCATCGTCGACCGAGTTCAGTTTCTTCAGAGGTCTCCCAGCATATTCGCATTGAATCCCCAGGCCACCAGGTGAATTTACAGATACTTGACCGGGAGTCCAGACACTTTGAACGAGGAGTGAAGGAAGCCATATACATAAGGGTTAACCAACCTACGTTGAACAAAGACGGGGACCCGCACAAGCTTCCAAGAGTCTACGACCCGATTTTGAGGTCACATGTCCAAAAGATCATGAACTCTGAATCGGGTCACTCTGCTGATGAAAGTTGTAATGATGACAACTGAAAGTTCCAAGTCTGACAATTTATTTGTGTTGAGAACAAAAGTTTAAATTTATTCAATAGCTAGGATTATTTGAAATCTATTTGCATAGAGATGTATATCAGTAAAAGGTCATTACCTCAGTTTTCCAATGACAACCCATTTGTAAAAATTACTTGCTTTATGCCTGGGTGCCTCTTCAGTTAATCCAGGAGGTTCTCAAACACAATATGCCAAATTTGCAGAGGATTTAGACCAATAGCCTCATTTATATCGTCAAACATGTTTGTGATAGTCCCATCGCGACAAAATATACCTTTTAAGTCTTTACAAACTAATCCAGTGAGATTTGTTGTATCTAACGCGTAGATCCAATAAGAAAAAGACAATGCTCGCGGGTTTCGTCACGTAGGACTATGTGAAATCCTTTATCAGTCAGAAATGCTCTGTCATATGAGGAACCTCAGATCACCATGGATTAGGTTCCTCATACTTTTCAGTTTTCCATTATCTGTTCTTAAGTGTATAGGTTATATCAGGGGTTAATTTTCAGGGATAAGAGGGCAAGTCATTCAGGGTTATTGAGGTCATTGTTGAAAAATGCTGAAATTGCTTATTTGTGCACAAAAATAGATGTGCATCAGCAAATTCACCTAGAATGACCCTTATGAAATGAGACACAACCGTATGGTGATAATGGTGTGTTGAAGGTTAATTGGTCAATAGTCATCTAGGGGCATAAATACTGAAACAAATTGACAACAAAACTAGAAGATTATGCACCAAAGTTGCTCTAAACGAGTCGTATGGAGGGTATCACATGAGGCGTTGAGGGTTCAATGTCAGAGTTGCTCACCATTACATCTTTAGCACTCCATGTAGTTCATATTTTTTCAGCAAAAATGAATAGGCCTACTCAAGGTACATCGTGATGTCCTTATCGATTTAACTGACAAAGGTCAGAGGTCACAGCTTATTAACAGGTCTAGTTGGCACATAGGCTGATATACTGCACCATTGATGCTCTTGTTAACATTTTTCAAGAAAATATTTATCGCTGGGGAGTTTGTTGCAATCGTGCCATAATCAATAACATTTTCATTTGTTTGAACAAAATAGCTCTAAAACAGACCCGCATATTAATAACAGACCTGCATTATAAAGATCAGAGCTACTAAAATTTGAAATCACTATTATATTAATGACAGAAGGCAATTTATTACTATTTATTATTTAGTTTTCTCGAAAGAGGTTGACTGAAATAGCTGCTGAGAAACTGAATCTGGAGTTATAGCCTGAATGCTGTATGAAGATATGAAGATATGAAGAGTAGATATCGACCAAGTAAAAGTCTTAAAGCAAGGGGAATGTGGGGACCACATTCTCCCCTATTTCCATTAAAACAAATGCTATTGACATTGATGGGCCTGGAAGTGTTTCATGACTTTTTATGCAAACTATACACAGAAAACCATTCGTTGTAGAGCAAAAGACCCGCCATGGCTGTCTGATGACCTCCATAAGTAAATCAGGGAAAAACACCTGCCGTGCAAGAAATGGAAATCCATCAAGCGGTTAGATAATCTATAATAAGTACAAACGTCTAAGAAACAGATTATCAAACTTGCTCAAATGTGCAAAAAATTCCTACCTTGTCTATTTTGCTGATTAGTGGTTCACCCAGTAAGCAGTTTTTTGGGGGCATGTGAAGTCTTTGTTGGGTCGTCCATCAATTCCCAATAGCATGATATACAATAACATTACTGCTGATACATTGCTAATCTTTTTCAGCATTTTTTTTGCTGAATATTTCCACCATGATGACGTTGATATATCTGACAATTCATTGTCTTTTATCATTACACATAAAAAATATTTGTCATTTGATTGATGGATACTATCTAACGGCCGCAGCCGAGATGCTGTTCACCATGTAGCACTAAATGTCCCTGTTTGTCATTAAGTTGGGGATGTCAGATGGATCCTGCTGGATGTCTCGAGCAATCACATCAATGTAGTTAAAGGGGCGACGACCCCTGTTTTGGCACGGTAACTTCCAACATGTGACGTCTGAAACTACCTGATCAATCGCACGATGACAGTGACCAGCAAATCGTGCACGGCGTTGGGCAACAGAAGATGAAATTGGAGGGATATCTCCATATATCTGTGCTTTGGTCTGGTGCTCGCGCCACAGGCCAGGGGATCAAGGATATGTTTTGAACTCGCATAAGAAGTTTGGTGTAGGTGCCATCCAGTCTATCCTGTAGTTCTTTCTTCATGGTCCAGGTCTCAGATCCATGCAGTGGCGTAACAGGCGGGGGCAGGGGGGCAGGTTGCCCCCCTGACGACTTTGGTCGGGAAAAAATGTGCAAAAATCATGCTAAATCAGCCGTTTTTAGCCCTCTGACCGGGAAAATTGGCCTTTTGACCCCCCTGAGAGGTAAATTTCCCCAGACTGGAATTTGCCCCCTCAGAGAGGGCAGGCCTGATACGCCACTGGGTCCATGTAACAAGATACTCTCTACACAGGCTCTAAAGAATTTCAGCTTGGTTGAGTTGGAGATACCAGATTGCCATAAGGGTGTAGTGATTGCAGGCATTCCAAGCTTGTCCTTTTCGTGACAGGAAGTCTTTCTTGATGTCAGCAACATATTCTAGATACATGAAGTCCTTGACCTCTTTGAGTTGGCTACCATCTGTAGTGCAGATAGGTCGATGATCATCATCCTCATTGACGGTCATATATTCCGTCTTCTTGGAAGTAGCATGTCTAGGACGACTTTGTCTGCAGCATTATCGAGTGCTGTTAGTAGATCTTGGGCTCCACATATCAGATCAGCTGTTAGAGCTAGATCATCTGCGTAGTCAAGGTCTGTGAGATACTGACTTTGGTGACGTCTAGAACGCTTGGGTTTGATGGTGAGACCTTTGTCGTTCATGATGTCAAGACTCTGTCTGAGGATGTAATCAACCACGACTACCAAGAGATAGGGAGCAAGAGTATCTCCTTGGAGGATTCCAGTAGTTGTTAGGAACTCCTTCTTTGTGGGCCCATCCATGGTCTGCACAAAGCTATATGGGTTATCATACATGATGGCAATAGCCTTGACAGTCTCATCTGGGACACCGTAGTTGGCGAGAGTATGCAGCATTACATCCCTGTTTACACTGTCAAAAGCCTTGGAAAAATCTACAAACACAATTGAGGCTTTTCTCTTGGAAATTCTCAACTCTTCTATGATCGTTCTGAGGGCAAGTATCTGAGGTAGTGTTGATCTGCCTTTGCGAAAACCATTCTGGTTCCGTCTGAGAATGGGATCTATGCGAGGAGTGATTCTGTTGAGTAGCATGGAGTTGTAGATCTTAGAGGCCAGTGGTGACAGTGTGATTCCTCTGTAGTTTTGGGGTTGTTGGAGGTCGCCTTTCTTTGGTAGAGGAATGATGAATGATGTTGAGAAGGTTTGTTTCTCATGTAGGTGTTGTTACAAAATTCTAACAGTTGATCATGGAATATTGGATTCTTCCAGATTACTGCAGGAATGTTGTCGGGACCAGGTGTCTTGGTGTTGTTCAGTTTCTTCAGGCATATCTGAAACTCCTCTATAGTGAAAGGTCCAGTCTGGATGGGAAGGGTGTCTGCTATCTTGTGATTGAAGAAATTTCATCACGTTAGTGTTATTCTTAACTGGCTCTTGCCAAGTAGAGAACTAAAGAGCTGAAATACAATGTGTCACGGCGCTCTTCAGTTGTTTTCATCACACCCTTTGATTCTTATGGTGTGGGGGTAGCCTTCCTTTCATCACTCCCTCAGACGCCCTCCCAGGAATCGAGCCGGCTTGTTTTCCAAGATGTAGGGTGTCAAGTACTTCAGCCTTACACTTAACATGCTCCTCAAGCAACACCACATTTGTAAGCATCATCAAGTGCAGCCTTATCAGCACAAGGTTATTCTTGGAGCTTATGGTGGATTTCATATGGTTTGCTTCTGGGCTGCAGACTTCAGTTTTCTCTGGCTTTGCTGACTTTGTCGTTTGAGGCAAAGGCAGTAAGTCTTCTTCTTCTTTCTCATGGAGTCAAATCTCCAATGCTATCAATCTCCAATGCTATCATCTCCATGCTATAATGTATACTAAATAATCACTGACTAAACTCTGAGCACTAGTTCCCCAAATTCACAGGAGGGAATATCATTTTTTCCTGAAACATCTTTTCCCCTGCCCCTGCCATTGGTGTAATCTTGATTATCTTGATTTGCGGTGGCAAGCTGATCTCGACGAGCTTGGCAAGTTTTTCAATGACAGAAAATATTTTTATATGTTATATAAAACACTTTGATGCACTTATTCGTGAAATGGTGTCAAAAATACCCTCCCCGCGGTGATTGGAGACCGTGGCCTACTATTTTCCCGAGAACCGAAGTCGCGGGGAAAATTCGTAGGCTCGCGGTTCCTCCGTCACCTCGGCGATTATTTTGGACCATTGCCCTCATGAGCAGGAAATATTTGTATACTATTTACCCTCCCCCCACCACCAATCTATCTTCTATCTTTTCACTTCCTGAGAGTCTTGATCTCTTCTCAGAACTCGTCATTCTGCAAGGGGGAAATTGGTATCTGTGGTGCATGTTACAAGATACCTTCCGTTCTGCCTCTCCAATACTCTCCTACATATTCAATCTTTCACTCTATTCTGGCAAGTTTCTGTTCGGCACTTATTTACAAATCGGGGAGCAAGAATTCCATACGCTCTAATGTAGACAAATGACATTGCACTCCCCAAAAGAGTGAAAATTTCACTCTTAAAGTTAAACCACTCCAAAATGAGTGGTTTGAAACTTAAAAATATGAATTTCTATACATGCATAAAAAAAATGCAAAAATTAAAAAAAAGAAAGTAATATTTCACTTGGTATTTGTTGTTGTCCTTTAAGTCAAGCAAGTGGAAATCCACTTTTTTTGGGTTATTTCACTCTTTTTGAGTGGATTTGAACTCTTTTTAGTAACAAACCATGCATGTAGGGAGTGATTTAACAAGCATTCCCTCTTGAAGATTGAAATTTTCACAAAATTCGTTTACATTTACACAGTAAATAACTTATTCCCAGCTTTCTCCAAGCCATTATCTTCCAAAATCCCGGAAAAAGTAATTTTTTTTCATAAACACTTCTCTTTACCTGAAAAACATAATTTGCTAACTGAAAGACAATTTGGTTTTTCTTCCTTCTCCCCCAACTCCTCACCCAAAACTCCTCAGCCACAGATGCTCTCCTCACAGCCATCTCAGACTACCAGTGCCCTCAGATAAGAAAGTGCTGTCCATCAGACATTTTCTTTTTACTTGCCTCTCTCTTCTTCTTTCCTAACCTTTTCCACCTAAGGTGAAAATATCCCCCCCCCTGCTTCCCTTAGCCATCTCGCTTATATTCCTAGCCTGCATACATTAAATCTGGCAATGAATTTATGTTTAGTTCCTTTTATGTGATGTCTGATCATTATTTAGCTATAATACTGTTGTATTCTCATCCATCACGTCCATTACGCAACTCACATTTTTGAAGAGTGCCCCCCCAAGTTTTTGAAATTTTTGCACAGTTGTTTTGGTAAGTTGTCTTATAAACTTACCTCGAAATCAAAATGGGTGCGGTTCTTGCTTTAGCGTCACGGTTTGTTCTCATAAATATTAGAGTGTGCTTTACTTTTCATTGGTAGGATTTGTGTTTTGGTGCATATTATATCTTACCTATGTTCTGTAAGATAACTGTCTACCTAAATAATTTAGTAAGCCATATTTTTTTTGCGATGACCGTATTCAATCACCACCATGGTGGGTGGACAAGATAGACGGCATTCCGTACACAATACATTCACCTGCATGACCTGTAGGCAAATCGCTGAACATGGATCGATTGACGCTTAATGTATTGTGATCCTGGAATGTTGCATCTTGTCCACCAACCTCTGGTGGCTGACGTCATAGTGATACGGTCTATACACCTAAAGAGTCTAACAGTAGATATATTTGCTTTGTTCTCTATTCATTTGGTCGTATTATCTGATTTTCAATTTTGTAATAGTTCATTAAAGTCAGAACGAAGGTACATGTTGGGAAATGCGCCAGTACCGCATTCCAGATAAAGAGGATAAACAAAGGGATTTTAGTTTTGATCAAAGCATACAAAATATTAAAAGGTTATCCTCATTGCTCGGACGCATATATTAAGCTATATACCAATGGAAAGCTTATAACTTCGAGGTTGCAAAAACATCTTTTCTTCCAAAAAAGTAATCGTATAATATAGCCCGCTATAACCCAAAACTAACCACACCTATATTTCGTTCGATTTACGCCCAAAAAATACGCTTAGCGTTCCTTCTCTGACCTTGCAAAGTCGTGGACAGGAGTGTTCAAAACTGAGGTGGGGATATTGTTTGACGGACGGACTCGAACCGTCAACATCTCCGTCTTAACTATATAGAACATTGCAGTCATGTACCGTCAGTGTTGGGAGGCCTGACGTCGGTCACGCTTATACTAAAGGTCCGCTAACCGCCTCGCCTTCGTCTAATTTGGGAGGGAAATTGCCCTCCTTCCCTCCCCTCGCGAGGAATTTTCCCTCCCTCTCCTCTGGGAGGAAGTTTCCCTCCCTCTGGGATGAAGTTTCCCTCCCTCTGGGAGGACGTTTCCCTCCTAGAGGAGCGTTTCCTCTCGGACCCGCGAGCTCCCCGTACGCTACACGCGTAATTCTCATTCGAACTTTTTGGCTAGCGGGCCCGCGCGCCTCTGGCCACCAATCAATTTGTAAAGGTAAAATAGGCGTATTCCTCAAGTGTTATGAGATAGAAGGGGTAAAGGGGTTAAGTAGTTTAGAGACAGAACAATCTAGACGTGTTAAAATCTGTATATTCCGACATCTGACTGGAGTCCGGCTACAACTTAAGTTCCTAGTTACGAATAAAAGTGTGACAACGTACGAATTCATGTCCAATCAGTCCTTTTCTATTTTTGTGATAAGGATTGCTATTATAAGATTACAAAGTCCACGCTAAACCGTAAACGACCCTTCTTTGTACAACCTATTCTTAGCAGATTTAGTTTAGTTAACCTAACGCTCGGTAAAGGGGTCGGTTACAATATTATACTAGTGACCAGTTCATATTTCGGCTTCGATACCTCACCGTCATACAGAAATATCTATTGGCATTTCGCATTTCTTTGCGTGCTAATGCTCAATCAAGGTTGACCGTTGCGTTTTTAGGACGCAAACCTAACACACTCAGTGACGTCACCCTTAAACTTCAGATCAAATAGAGTATAAGTGTTGATGTAATATTTTCTTTCTTGGCCATGGCACACCGCGTGCGTTGTTTGTTGCGTAAATTGCGTCAACGTGCGATCCCGTGGTGTGCCGTTTTAGGCGGGGCGAGCGGGCGGGCTAACCAAGTAACTTGACCAAGAATTATTACGTCAACTATACTTTGTTCGTCACAACGTAATGAATTAGCGACGCGCACGTTATAGTTAGTGTCCATTGATTTGTACTTTGCCCACGCGCGCGCTACTACCATTTATTAATTTTTTTTTAAATCTCTCCTCTCTCTCTGCTTACTAAATTCACGTCAGCAAGTTCCATTACGCCCCAGACAGTTATATTTCAAACGTATTATACCCAACAATTATTCCAAAGTATATAGAACCATATTTTAAACATTTACACTTTTCAAAATATTTCTCAAGAAAACAGAATTGCAAATCATTTATTTTAATAAAACTACAAGCAATTCAAACCCGCTATCAGCACTAACATCAATGCTCTTCCCACTACACCACAAGGAATGTGAAACTAGATTGATTTCAATCCTATAACAGTTTTAACGATATACTGTGGCTTAACTGTTGTGATGGCATGGCTACGACAACCTACCAATACATATTATAACTAGTGACAATTCATATTTCGGCTCCAATACCTCACCGTCATACAGAGAGATATATTGCATGTCGCATTTCTTTGCGTGCGTAATGCCTGCAATTCCCAAGGTTGACGCGTGCGTTTTAGGACGCCAATCTACCACCACCAGAGACGTGCCCCTTAAACTTCAGATCAATCGAGTAAAAGTTTGAGTAATATTTTCTTGGCTATGCCACACGCGCGCGTTGTTTGTTACGTAAATTGCGTCAACTGCGATCCAATGGTGTGCCGTTTAAGTGCGGAGCGAGCGGGCAGCTAACAAAGGAACTTGACCAAGAAATCATTAGCGTCACTCTAACTTTGTTTTTGTCACAACTATGAGTAGCGACGCGCACAGTATAGTAAGTTGTCATTGCGTTGTAACTTTGCCCACGCGCGCGCTACTAACCATTGTATTATTATTTTAAAATTCATCTCTCTCTCTCTCTATCTCTCTCTCTCTCTCTGCGTTACTAATTCACGTCAGCATTTCCATTAACGCCCCAGACCGTTATTCCAATTATTATACCCATACATTTTCCAAAGTATATACACGCATATTGTTAACATTTAAAACACTTTAAAATATTTCTCGAGAAACATATTGCAAATCTTTGTTATTTTTAATAAAACTACAAGGAGATTCGACCCAGCATAATCGGCATTCACATCAATGCATCTTCTCACTAACACCACCAAAGGATAAATGAACTAGATTGATTTCATCCTCTAGTTTTAACGATTAACCCTTGTTGCGTAACTGTTGGTGATGGCATGGCTACGACAACCTACCAATATTATACAGTTCTACTAGTTTTTGAACAAGTTTCATACTTTCGGCTTCCTATACCTCACCGTCATACCAAATATATATGCATGTCGCATTTTCTTTGCGTGCGTAAATGCCGCCTCAATTCCAGGTTGCGCGTGCGTTGTTAGGACGCAAATCTAACACACGCTGACGTCACCCTTAAACTTCATGAGTCAACATGAGTATAAAGTTTGAGTTTTTAATTTTTCTTGGCCATGGCACACGCGCGCGTTGTTTGTTACGTAAATTGCGCAACGTGCGATCCAGGTGTTGCCGTTTTTAGTGGGGAGCGAGCGGTCGGGCTAACCATATTAACTTGACCAAGAAATTATTACGGTCAACTATACTTTTTCTCGTCACAACTCGAATACGACTCGCACGTCATAGTTAGTTGCCGTTGCGTTGGACTTTGCCCCCGCGCGCGCTACTAACCATTGTATGAATTAAAAAAAAACTTCTCGCCTCCTCTATCCTCTCCGCTTCCTCCCTCTGCGTTACTAAATTCACGTCAGCATTTCCATTAACGCCCAGAACGAATATTTTCAAGTATATACCCTTACAATTATTCCAAAGTATTATCCACGCATATTTTAACATTTACACTTTTAAAATATTTCCTCAGAAACAATTGCAATCATTTATTTTTAATAAACTACAAGGAATTCAAAAACCCCATTGCATAACACTCAATGGCGCTTCTCCATACACAACAAAGGAGATTGAACTAGATGATTTCAATCCTATAAAAGTTTTACGATAAAACTTTTGCGTAACTGTTGTGATGGCATGGCTACGTCAACTACCAATACATATTATACTAGTGACACGTTCAATTTCGGCTTCCTATACCTCACCGCATACAGAAAGATATATTAATTGCATGTCGCTATTATTCTTTGCGGCCGTAAATGCCATCAATTCCAAGGTTGACGCCGTGCTTTTTAGGACGCAAATCTAACACACGCATGACGTCACCCTTAAAACTAGATCAAATAGAGTATAACGTTTGAGTAATATTTTCTTTGCCATGGCACACGCGGCTGTGTTTGTTGCGTAAATTGCGTCAACGTGCGATCCATGTTGGTCCGTTTTTAGTGCGGGAGCGAGCGGGCGGGCTAAACAAAGTGAACTTGCCACGGAAATTAATACGTACACTAGACTTTGCCCTCGTCCAACTACTGAAGTAGCGACTCGAACGATATAGTTAGTTGCAGTGCGTTTGGTACTTTGCCCACGCTCGCGCTACTAACCATTGTATTAATTTAAAAAAAAACAATCTCTCTCGCTCTCTCTCTCGCTCCCTGCTTACTAAATTCACGTCAGCAGTTCCATTAACGCCCAGACAGATATTGGCAAATTATTATACCCAGACATTATTCCAAAGTATTATACACGCATATTTTAACATTTACAACTTTTAAAATATTCTCAAGAAACTATTGCAAATCATTTTCTTTTTAATAAACTACAGGAGGAAAAAAAATTCAAGCCCAGCATATCGCAATTAACAATCAATGGCCTCTTCTCCACTACACCAACAAAGGAGAATGTGAAACTATATTGATTTCAATCCTTCATACGTTTGACGAGAAATACTGTTGCGTAACTGTTGTGATGGCATTGGCTACACAAAACCAACCTACCAATACATATTATACTAGTGACACGTTCATAAGTTGTCGCCTTCCTATACCTTACGGTCATACAGAAAGATATATTGTGACGGACCCGATCGTCACAGTATTTAATATAGCCCATTGCAGTCCATATAACCGTAGTTTTTGGGATGGCCAGAAAACGCCCGGTCAGCGCTTAATGCTCAAGAAGTTGCCCATCCCCTCCCTCCCCTCCCCCCCTGGAGATATTTCCCCTCCCTGCTGGTAGGAAGTTGTTCCCTCCCTCGGTAGGAATTTTCCTCCGAGAGGAGCGTTTCCTCTGCCTGGGCCTCTCGGACCCGCCCGCGCGCTCCCCGTACGCTATGGCGCATAATGTCAGTTCTACTGTTTTGGCTAGCGCCGCGCGCCTCTGGCCAACCAAGCAGTTGGTAGAAGGTAAAATTAGGCGTGTTCTTGGGGTTGTTATGATTAGAGGTATTTTAAGAGGGAAGTGGTTTAGAGAGAGAAACAACGCTAAGACGTGTATCTCTGACTCTGCGTCAGGCTACGATTTCCAAGTTACAAATAACGAAGTGTGACTGACAAAACGGTACGATTTCATGTCCAATTCGTCCTTTTTCTTATATTGTGATCCGCTTGCTATAAGAGTACAAAGTCCAAGCTACCTGAAACCCCGCCTTCTTTGTACCTTAGGTCTAGTTATTAATAACGCTCGGGTTAGGTCGGTTACAGTGGGAGCAACGGGGGTTTTAACCGCTTCGTCGAAGTCTGATTCATCCAGTAAAGGCTCGGCCTACGTCGGAAATTACGGAAGCATTCGAATTCAGTTAACCTTTTGTATCAAGTTGTATGTTTGCCTTATTTTTTTTGCTGCAGTGTTGACTGGCAAAATAGTCATACCATTGTCTTAATCTAAAAATATCATTTTTGGATTTTTTAAAAAAAGAGTTCACCGAAATTTTTGCACGTGCACGTTAAATTGCTGAAAAGAATAACGTTCCGTCTTTAATTATTATTAATCTTGAGCTGAACTAGTAAGTTAAAATACTCAACAATGCACCTTTCCTTAAAATAAAGAAAATAAAAATCGAAAAATCACAGGAACAAAGTTCAGTTGATCTCACCTAATTTTGTATCAAAATTAATAAATTCAGCCACAGCTAATTCTCTGAAACTGAGTTTCACGTAACTGTAAAAAGTGTAAAATTTGCAACATAAAAATCACTACTTGCAAATCTGAACATTGGTAAATTTGGGTCAACGAGTGGTTGTGAAACCTAGACAATGAATCATCATATTTCAAGTTCAACTAAGATTTTGAGCAGATCTAATTTCCTCTGAGAATCTGAGAAATCAAGTTAGGAAAAGTTCCTCATCCTCCGTGTTCCCACACGACTGCAGTTGAGGAAATTCCCTCCCTCCGAGAAGGAGGACAATTTTCCTCCCAACCCAGCAATCTCGTGAGGAAAATCACCTCGGGGGTTCTCGTGAGTTCTCCGTTTTGAGGAAAAAGCCCTCCGAGAAAGAGGAAATTTTCCTCCCAGCAAATCGACGTGAGGAAAAAAAACCCTCCTCTTTCGACAGAAACGCGAGAGTGAGAGAAATTTCTCCTTGGGCTGAATCAAACCTACTTTACTTTTTATAATGGTCAATAACATAACTATTTACAGCAGTATTAAGGTCCAAAGCCTACTCGTACTAAGTTAAAGAACACACTGTAGACCCCCATGAATAATCTATACCGTAGGCTATTCTGACAAGTGACATGAATCATCAGACTAGACATAGTCGTATGCTCTCCAGGAACGGTTTTGTTCGATATAATCCTACATCAAATTAACACGGGAGTCACTGAGAACTGTCCACACAAGACCAACACTAAACATAGAGTCAATATAGTACGATTTTCATCAATACAACCCGTCCTTTTTATCAACTGTTTACGCAACCGTACGTTCTGCTTTGAATCTCCGCCATTTAATTTCATTGTTAATTCAGCCTCTTACAGTGACTCAGCAAATTGGCGGACCCTCATGGCACCGCCATTGGACGATTGGTTCAAACGTATTTGCATAATTTTGCTATCTGCTGCTTACATAGCTCATAATGCCATAGCCATGTCAATTATGCGACATAGCTGGTTGCTGTATGCCATTGCATTATGGGGCCCTTGTTATGTCCCTTAGCTGTCCAAGCCCCCCCCAAATTGTTTTTTTTTAATATTCCCAACCGCGGAAGCCCAAACGGATGTGATGAATGCACGCGAAAATATCGGTTTCACGTGAATCAGTCAGACAGCCGGAGTCAACTTTCCCATTGATTTTTGTTTTCCTGGTCTATTGCAACTAGAGCTGGGCGTACCGATCGACCTAACGCAGCTCAGACGGCGGGCGGTTATGAAGTGGCGCTTCGTCAACTAGTTCCAAGGCTAAAGTTAGATATTTGACTATTTCATTTCTATAAACAAGCCAACTAGACGTATGAGATTATTATTAAGTAGTTCATGTAGATTGCTTTATTAGCGTAAGTGAACTAAAAACTATACAGTATTTTAGGAGCCCAATTGGGAAAATTTATAATTAATTATTGAAACTACGCAAGTGAATATATCTTATACTGTTGCGAAATAAGCCTCATATTCGACAGAAGATTAAGCACACGAGGGCATACAGACCCATTGATGAAGAAGTATCATTTAAAATAGTGACGAGAAATATCCCCTTGAAGACATCCCTGAAGAAATAGATGTCGCATTGATGACACAAAGAGAGAAGGAGACTTACGAATATGAATTTTTAAACGACTCAAATTGCGTAAGATGATCAACTGCAAACCGAAAGATGCCACGATTGCTCTGACAGCGATTAAACCCAAGACGACAAACGGTGATGCAACAAAACGTAACTACCGACTACCGAATCTTGCTCAGATAAAGATAGACGATGGCAGTCAAATCACATCGACTATTAAACCAGCATGGTTTCTGCCAAAGAAAGCCGGCGATCACCGCTTCAGCTAGAACTGAATGAAGCAGCACCAAACTCCCCGGCCCCGTCAACGAGTGACTCAACTGACGAGAGATGATCAAGATGTCGCTCCTCATATGCAACGCCCTACCAGGCCTGTACCAATTAAGAACCTCCACCCCGATCCTTTTACAGGAAAAGAGGACTTACCTATGAAAAATTTTAATATCACGCACTATCAACTTTGTGCTGAAATGTCGGGATGGGATATGCAAACAAAGGCACGCAATGTTCGCATTCAGTTTTGAAGAATGAGCCCGTCGGTTTTACAATTACAAAATTGACACAGAAGGAGAAATCTTCGTACCCCCTCTTAGAAGCCGCACTAGAAAAACGATAAGGAATTCGCAAGAAACAAGAACAATGGAAAGCCAATTGTCTAAAGAGGAGAGACATGTGAGAAACAGTACAAGAGCTAGCAGATGACATATGGTGTCTGACACAAAGGCGTATCCTCAAATGGGCGCTGAGGCTTCAGATGTATTGGCCTTCGACGCATTAGAAATGCCATCGCTCCAGAACTGAAAGAATTGTAGAAGCATGGAGGATGCAGTTATTGCACCGAGGAATATACGAACCCTGAAAGGATCATTCGCAACAACCATATACCACCCGTCTGTCATATCAGCACAGGACGATAATGCGACCACCTGGTACTTCAGATATTGAAAAACGGTCAATAAAACACTGAATACATTCCTAGAGAAACTGGACCACCATCAAAGAAACATGCGGACAGACAAGAGTCCTAACTTCAAAAGGGTACATTTTCTGACCAAGATAACAATAAGCATAGGTCTTACACCCATGCCCCTCACATACACAAGACAAAAATGACAGAGGTAACCGCCCGTTTATTCGGGAGGTAACATGTTACGAATGCGGCGAACTTGGACATGTGATAAGAAATTGTCCTTTGAGACAAAGAACTGTCACCTGCTATGCGTGTGGTCAACTAGGTTCACGTAAGGAATGTGTCCATAACTTTGCCCTAGGCGTCAATTTTCCACAACAGAGCCCGGGCTGGGCTGAACCAAAAACAAAACACATACAGTGGACACCGGGAAACGGTTACCCACCCGGGTATTAGGTCGGGCCGGGTGGAGAGAAACCCACCTATGATGATGACTGATAGAGATAATCACAATACATTGGATACGGAGAAAACCTGTCCGATTAGAGGAAC
This sequence comes from Ophioderma brevispina, assembly GCA_023653785.1. Classification (NCBI taxonomy): domain Eukaryota; kingdom Metazoa; phylum Echinodermata; class Ophiuroidea; order Amphilepidida; family Ophiodermatidae; genus Ophioderma; species Ophioderma brevispina. The sequence goes on from JAMKCH010085901.1 coordinate 162,671, forward strand.
TAGTCTCAACACAACCGTTGACGTACTGGCAGAGTTAATGGTGTCGTAGTTGACTCTTATTGATACGGTGCATCAGTAACAGTGGAATGTCTACGACCCTTACCAGAAAATAAATAGCATAACGACTACAGGGTTAGAAGCCTGTTAAAACGCACATGCCTTGAATGTGAGTGGCCGTATCAATTGATTTCAGGGGTAAATTGACTACTAGTATCAACTTTGGTAATACGGTTACAAACGATATTGTAGCCGACATTGCTACATACCGCTGCTATTCTTGGAGCATAACTTCCCTCTCTCACTATCACCCTCACTGGCGACCTTCTGATGGACTCCAGATTTGAAAGTTGATGGTGCAGATGTACCGTTTTGGACATGTAACGATACGGAAACGGTTTGTAGAGTTTGAAGTCAACATGACACAGTCATAACCACCATGCTTCCAAAAACTATTATCCACAAGCTCTGCAAATCAGGACAACTTCAAGATATGGGACTTATAGAGGGAAAACTTATCTCTCAACGTAACAAATTTTAGCGGCACAGAAGTATCACTCAACAAACTATAAGACCCGGTTCGTCAAGTAGTTAACTGTGCTGATGAACAAGTTCAACTACCGAAGGCTTTAACATGGGACACTGCGAATCTATTTCTATAGATAACTTACAAACACACCCTTCCACGATCAAGATGAATCAGTTAACACTCTATAGAGACTTCATGAAGAAACCAGTCCGAGAGAAATGTGCAGAACACATCCATAGCTCTTTGCCAAAACACTCTCCACCAAACCTAAAGTACCAAACCCTTGCAAGCCGACTAGAAAGAAAGTTTCTACTTCTGGCTGTCAGATCAGAGAGGCAAAGTTAGTGAAACTGTTGAACGATTTATCACAGTAATCGTTGCAACATCACAGACAGATTAGGGTTACCAATTTAGTGAAACACAAGATAAACACTGGAATGCGACACCATTAAGCCAAGCTCCAAGACGACAACACTGTGAGAGACGACCATCGACGTGAAGAAATAAAAGATTTTTCGAAAGAAACATCAATTGACCCAGTTCAGTCCCATGGGCATCACCTGTTGTGTTGGATCCAGAAGAAACAGTGGAGACTGGCCGTTTCTGTCATCGGATTTCCGGAACTTAAAATGCTTGTACGGTTCCCGGACGCTAACCCGTTAGGCCCGACATCGACGAATCTCTTGATTCCTTAGCGGTGCAAAGATGGTTTTGCACGATGGTTTATGTTCCGGGTTACTGGCAAGTTAAATGGATCCCGCAGACAGGAGAAAACCTGCTTTTTTTCAAGCAGTTCAATGCAGCCGTTGGGGCTGATAATCAGTTTCCACACAATGCCCTTTGGAACTCACACCCGCTCCAGCTACATTCGAGAGGCTTATGAAAACAGTTCCAGAGGTCTTCAGTGGAATAGGTGTGGTTTCATTGACCGACATATCTGCTTTGGAAACATCGGTTGACGTTTGCTTAATGACAAATGTCCCCGTAAAATTCTGCAGACTGAAGAACGCGCCCGGTTTGAAAACTGACGACGCGGCCGGTCAATGCGCTTTCTTCCAGAAAGAAGTTCTCTTCTTAGGCCACATTGTCCTCTCCTGAAGGAAGTAAGAAACAGATCCCCTGCTAAAACCGACGCAGTCACAATTGTGCCAATTCCTGTACACGTGACACAAGTTCGAAGCTTTCTTGGGCTTGCGGGATAATTATGGCTCTTTGGTTTTTCGCAATTTTCTCTCAGAACAGCTAACCCCCTTCACAAACTTACAGAACAAGGGAGCTAAGTTCCGCTGGACACCGGATGCCAAAAAGCATTTTAAAATCTGAAAGAAGCTCTGACTACTGCCCTGTTTTGGACGTGCGAAATGAAAAGGTCAGTACCAATCCTTGATACTGTGACGTACACATCATATAATTCAGTATGCGCAGTAATTGTCAAATGCATGATTGAAAGGAGAAAGTGATCGCTTATATGAATGAGTAAGAGTCCGCTTAGTCGTCCTGATCAGCATGTACTGGGTGTAACCCTAAGAGAAATGTTTGGCGGTTATTACCGCCCTGAAAAGGTTCAACAAAACATTACCATGTTACGTCAACGGGGAGAATTAGAACCGTATCGGCCGTAAACTACGCAATGACATCAAATACCCAAAAGGGCTATGGCCGCTGTATTGAAACATTATCAGAATGTGCAACATTCATTCAACACATCGCCCGGGCAAACGTCACATCAACGCCGACGCACTTTTCAAGGCGGCGGCCTTGCACGCAATGCGGGCGCGAAAATGAACCTAAAGCCAATAGAGATCGACAGTAACATTGCTTCGCCTCGTGTCCCCGATTTCGTCAGAATCATCACAGGTGTAAGCAAATGAGATGATCAGAATTACCGACAAGACAGATTGTTGGAAGATGGGAGCCTTTACAACAGAACAGCACAGGAGAGCCCGCCAAACTTGGCACCAGCACTCATAAAGATATTTAGAACAAGGCATGAACGCCCAGGAGTTGGCGGAAATCGCATCATACTCAGCCGTCTCACGACCCTTTGGCGTCATGGATCGTCCTGAAAGTGATCGCGGCGTTCTTTACCGCAAATGGGTAGAGGAGGAAACAGACAGATATTTTTGGCAACTCGTGGTGCCATCAGACAAACAGAAAGAAGTTCTCTGGCATTTTCACGACGCCCCACCGCGGGACACCCTCGGATCTATGAGAACCTTGATGAAAATCCGCCAGAACTTTTATTTTGTTCTGACTGAAAGATGAAACACCAGGCGATAACTGCCAAAACGCTGCGACAAATATGCGGCAAGAAAGCCAGAACTGAAGCATTCGCGTGGCAACGCTCGCCAATATTTATTGGTGACCACATGGGAGAGGATGGCGTGGACATCTTAGGGACCACTCCCACAACAAAATAGAGGAACAAGATACATATTCGTATTTCATGTCCGGATTATTTCAGCAAGTGGGTTGAAGCATTCGCGATACCAGACCAAACGGCCGAAACAGTCGCCCGTGTACTATGTAATAAGTGTCTGTCGCTTCGATGCCGCTACAAATCCATTCTGCTCAAGCTCAAAAATTTGAGTCTCGGCTTTATCAGGATATGTTACGCATGCTTGGAATAGAGAAACGAGACACTGACTGCAAATCCGATCTGTGATGGGCTCGTCGAAAGGTACCACCGTACAATTGCTTCCACTCTCACTATGTATGCCGAAATGCGCAGAACACGTGGGACCAAACACCGGTCCCTCCTCTGGTAATGATGGCTTACAGAGGCATCATACAAGACAGTACAGGGTTCAGTCCGAACCAATTGATGCTGGGAAGAGACGTCAGCACTTTCCATTGACAGCAATTGTAGCTACTCCTCAGAAAGGACTGTTGAAACAAAACAGTACGACGATTATGTCGAACTCACACGGCGACTAGCAGAAAAGCACATGAAGCTGCACGCAAACATCTGCGTAAATCCGCTAGCAAAAAAAAAAAATGCAATTCACATTCACAAAAACGCCGTTACGATCAAGCAAGCCGGAAAGACCCGAAATTGCACTGAAGTCCACCCCTTTTGGCTTTGGAACCCTTCATCAAACGAAAACGTGGGATCTGTCCCCCACCCTCACTTCCATCATGGAAGGGCCATTTGTGGTCATAATACCGAAACATTATGATTATCTCCTGTACAAAATCCAAAAGCATCCTATAGCCAACCCCATTATTGTCACTTGATAGGTTTAAAACTCATAGTGTTTGTACGACCAGGCCCCCAAATGGTTCAAACGCCTGAAGTTTCCAGTCCTTAATTGTCAAGATCAAATGTTGTAGTAGAACGGAAAATGTGAATGACTAAATGAATACCATAATAAACTCAACAAACAGGAGAAGATGCGTTGTGTGTCCTGCGTTGATTCTTCAGCGTTGTGCAACGATAACGGACAGCTCCAATGTCGACAGGTAAACAATAATGGTAAAAAAATGGTCGGGCCGACCAAGAGAGAAGACTATTTTCCTTGAGAGACTGATCACCCTTGTTAAACGAAATACGTGAATTGAGCTTCATATTGCAAGCTATAAAGTAAAGAAACTTAATCAAAGGCATTTGAGTCTAATCGTTATGTCTCAATTAAACGTATTGGGGGGTTGAAAAACACCACGTACACACACCTGTAAGGCGGACGAACTTCTACAACATATTTGAACTTGACAGTCTGCGTATGCGCCGGCAACCCCTGCCCTGCGCGTTTGTTGCGCAATAGTTTTCACATTCTCATAATCAGGTACCCCTGTGAGTACACTGCGGTTAATATGGGTGTGATGGGTGTAAGAAGGCCCCAGCACCCTACCATTTAACTCGAAAATTACGGCCGTGCCCTGATGGGGATACATTGGACCTTACAGTTGCTTACTCCCCCTATCACACAGAAAGTTAGACGTGAGGGAGCACAAGAAGTCCGTCGAGTACAGGATTTGCGAGATGTCGCCGTAAGTGTGGTGCAATAGTAACCGGGAGCGCAATACCTCGTCGCTGGCGAACGCAGAAGTACTGAGGCTTTCCAAACCAAATCGTCAGCAAGGCTACTCAATCAAACTTTCGCACGCATGGATGGGAGAAGACTTCTGTGATTATCTAGAGTTGCTTACCTTTGGCCGTGTTAGATGTTTAAATTATAAACTAACCAGAGATGTAGGCTTAATTATTTATACCTAATTTATATTTTTGTAGGCTCAATGCAGTGAAAAAAGTGTTTTGTTTTATAACTGTACTTATACTACAAAATCAATTTTCACTGCAGACTATGAGTATTGTTCAGATCCACAATTCTGTATCAAAATGACTTTGTTTTGCAGAAATTTGACAAAAGATTTTCCTGCAGTGGTCCCTTAGATGACATCTAGATGAATTAAGCATAGAACCAGTAACAGGTTATTATTTGGTAATGACTTCGCTTACCTGAAAGTTTGGTAAATGTGCCAGAAATGCAAATTCGTTATTAAATGATAACCTATATAACCGCATAAACCAAATTAATAATCTGGTGTCGCACATATGTTGTAGCGCGACTCTATTGAAGGCACGAATCTACCCGTTTTTCGTTTGTCCAGATATTGAAGGTCTTGTATCACTGTAGGTTACAATTAATTAACGGGATGTCCGTTGACTTCAACTCATATCTAGAAATGTTTACCTTGGTAATGTTAATACGTTTTTGTAAATACTAGACATCGCTATGGCTACTGTGTCCATGATAAAACTTGAAAAACGCCTTTAACAAACATGCATGACACAAAGTTTTTGTCTTACTGTAAAAACTGCTGCTGAGTTTGTATTTTAATTTTGGGTTGGCATCATATGGCTTTCCCATTAAAAGGTATAAAATGTAAATAGAAATGTTTCCATAAGGATAGTTTAGAATTTATTTCGCTTCTGTATGATTCCAGAACCCTGCGTATGTATGTTTTCCACTGAGTGCCTTTTCAAACAACGCCTATACTAGGAACTGTACGCGAAACAAAATGTATCGGCAGGTTGTTGTGTTTAACACAAAAAAAGAGAGAGATAGGGTTAATGTTAAATTTTGTTCAAAGCTTTTACATTCACGTAGTACTGTAAACTTCATGTAACATAATGAAATGAAAGAGCAGGATCTAGGCTCACACATAGTAATGGATTTGTTACTTGTAGATATGAACTTTTATAGAAAAATAAGTGTCAATTATAAATGGTAATTTGGTTTCCTATGGCAAAAGCATATGTACGCACGGCGTAATATTTTGCTTAAATGGACACCTATAATCCGTTGAGTGGAAAATAACCCGATGCCTTTTTTAATTTAATTCTCCGGAGAACACTGGTCAATTAGTGGTATAAAATTTTTATATTATCCAATACTTCAAACATAGGCGCACACACATGTAAACCTTGCACTGCGCTACCCCTGGCGAATGACAGAGCAATTATTACTGCCATCACTGAGATAGCAGTCCCACAGACCGGGCTGTTGGGGGTTGTTTTTGTTGTGTATCAAACAGCGCTTGTAGACGAGGCTTATTGGATTTCAGTCTTAATGGTGTTTTCTACCCACTTTGTATAACTAAACCTACCACTTTTCTTCGATGTATTTAAAGTTAAAGGTAAAGTAAAAGTGACCTAGATTGATTTGAAAAGTTGCCATTAGAATGCAACCTATAACATGACGATTGGTGATGACGTAGTTTCATGCCGGAAGAAGCCCATGATTTTATTCTTGTATTATGGAATGAAAGATCATTTACCAGAACATGACAATAAGCTTGTTGATATATAAACATGTTATGCTCTCCTTTATTGCCATATGTGGATTGAGTTTTTCATCACAAATTGTTTTGACAATAATGGAAATAGAATGAAAGAATTGTGCACTCCAACACTTTGTAAGAATTAGTATTTTTAAGTATTATGTGAGGTGGTACAGACAAGTACTTGTAAATGTGTACATAGGTTGTAGCAATAGATTATCTTTAAATAGATAAATCCAACAATCAGGGGCAGTATATGATGTAATATCCTTCCTTTTGTTTATGACACCCGTGCGGAACTGCGTCCATGAACTGTGAATCAGTAATCGTGGTCCGATACTCGAAAGCTTACCATATCACTAGAAAACAGTTAATTTTGTTTCTGGCCATCTTTTGTTGATTTCCACATTTTTAACAGTGTGGGTATAAGCCAGAATAGTTAGGTGATAAGTGTGGAACTCCCCCCTTTAAAAATATTAATGCACCTAACTACTTTATCTTGCTATGGAATGTAAGGGCTTACTGAAGCAGAATATACATTTGAAAGAGACGGCCGTCTGATACTAGAGTAGCATACTTCTGATGCTAATATTAAATGGGTCTATGTTTACAGACGGACGACAAAATCCTGATAGATCGTCATAAGATTAACTGTTACCGATGTGGTAATTGAATAGCAAAGCAACAGAGCTCTTCGACTCCATTCTTTATTGTTCGGCGCACGTTTGTTCTCGGCTAAGATAGGATTTATTCAAAAGAGTTACACCTGCAATGTATATCAAAAGTTTGCTTAACATACTATGCGACTTGAATTATTATTATTTATTTATTTATTATGTTATTTTTATAATTATTATTGTTTTGTTTAAGATCGTTGTCATGCCGTCACATTTCAGTTTGTTTCAGTGCCGGGGTACTCGATTGTTGAACCCGGATTGTTCAAACTGAGGTGGGATAGTGTGACGGGACCCCGAATCGTCACAAGTATTTAATAGACATTGCATTCCATATACCTTCAGTGTGGGAGGGCAGACGCCCGGTCAGCGCTTATGCTCAATGTGCCGCTAAACCGCGCTCTCCTGCTTTCGTCCGAATTTGGGATGGAACATTGCCTCCTCCTCCCTCTCTCTGGGAGGAGGTTTCCTCCCTCTGGAGGAAGTTTCCCCTCCCTCTGGGAGGAAGGTTTCCTAGAGAGGACGTTTCCTCTCGGACCCGCGCGCCTCCCCCCCTTACGCTATATCGCGTAATGTCCAGCGCTACTACCATTGTATTAATTTTTTTAAAAATCTCCTCTCCTCATCTCTCTGCGTTACTAAATTCACGTCAAGCATTTTCCATTAACGCCCAGAAACAGTTTATTCCAAGTTTAATAACCCAGACATTCTTCCAAAGGAATTATCCAATTATAACAACGCAGATTTTAACTTTAAACACTTATTTTCTCGAGAAACATATTGCAACAAAGGAGAAGGTGAAACTAGATTGATTTCAATCCGACATACGTTTTACGATAACACTGTTGCGTAACTGTTGTGATGGCATGGCTCGACACCCTACCAATACCTATTATACTAGTGACAAGTATTCATATGTTCGGCTTCCTATACCTCCGTCATACAGAAAGATTATGCATGTCGCAATTTCTTTGCGTGCGTAAATGCTCAATTCCAGGTTGACGCGTGCGTTTTTAGGACTTACAAATCTACACACACGGCAGTTGAGTCACCTTAAACGTTCAGATCAAATGATATAAAGTTTTGAGGTAATATTTTCTTGGCCCTGGCACACTCGCGCCGTTGTTTGGTTGCGTATCTTGTCGTCAACGTGCTATCCGTGGTGTCGTTTTAGTGCGGGAGAAGCGGGCGGGCTATACAAAGTACTTGACCAAGAAATTATACGTCAACTATATACTTTGTCTCGTCACAACTAGGAAAGTATTCTACGCGCACTAAGTTAGTTGCAGTGAGTTGTACTTTGTGTGCACACGCCCGCCGCGCTACTAACCATTTGTATTATTTTTTTTTAAATCTCTCTCCTCTCTCGCTTTCTCTCTCTCTCTATCTCTCTTCTTCTTCTAAATTCACGTCAGCATTTCCATTAAACGACCCCAGACAGTTATTTCAAGTATTATACACTCAAGTTTTAACATTTACCCTTTTAAATATTTCTCAAGAAAACATATGCAAATCAGCTATTTTTTTAGTTGCAAGTGCGTTGTACTTTTAGAGAAATTTATTTTCCCCAATTGCTTGTGGTCGCAAAGAAGGCTTGTTACTTCATAATTACTGTACTTTCCTAGTTGCAATCAGTGGCGGCCGCCAGAGGGGCACGTGGGGATTTCCCGCCTTTTTTTTTTCCTTGCCCCTCCCCTAATCCACACCCGCCAGAGAAAGAAAATGATGATTTTTTGGTCAAAAATTATAGCGATTTTTTTAGGCCAAAAAGTATCAAATTTGACCTAAAATTAATGCTACAACAAATATACATGTTGGGGACCCATGTGTATTACATCCCCTGGGTCCCTGATTCGCCCTGAATAAGGCATCGTGCCTGGGAGGAGTGTGTAATATCACATTTTGGTGTTTCCACGTTTTTCTTACTCACGCTGTCGATGTACATAAGGAATATAGGATTAGGTTGTGTGCTAGCATTATTGTTTAAAAAGTTAGTATTAAGTTTAATTAATCATACAAAAAACTTTTGTATTTGTAGGAACTTACAGACATGCTGCCAATATCAGTACATGGTAGGGCGAGTGTCTCATATAAAAGCATGGCATATAGTGTTATGCCGCTCCAATGGGTTGATTTTCTCATAAATCATAAGAAAATCATAGTACTACTGATTTCAGGAAAAAATTACCCTAAAGGTTTTGATTAGCCAGTTGTTTTTAGGTGAAAATTACTGGGTAGGGGGGTTTTCAGCACAGCAACCCTTTCCAAAACATATAAATATTCTTTTCCTAAAGTTTTAGCCTATAAAGTATAAATTGACATGTAAGCATAACAACGTACAAATTCAGGAGAAGACATTCCTATTTCAGGTTTTTTTTGGTTCATCACTTCAAGACCTTAGACCTCCCTCTGATAGATTCTGAGAGTAATTCTTTCATATCATAATATCAAAACCGTGCGTACTATTGTTTAACCTTTACCAAGAGGGAAGTCCTTAATGGAACATTACATTTTTTCTCAGTACGGATTTGCTGATGAGATTTGTCATATGAATTTTTATGGGCAATTGTTTACTTTTTTATTGTCCTTTCTTCATTTAAAAAATGGCCTTACTTGTGGATTTGAATAGGCGTGGAAGGAGGTTCTATGGACCCCCTTGGGTTATAACAGAGGTGGGTATTTTTTTTATCCATGAACGTTTTGTCTTGCCTTTATGAAATTCTTTCGGAACGTGGTTTTTTCTCAGGGACCCCTTTGCACTAATTGGGAGTGAAAACATCTTGATCGCTTAGGGCATTAACATATTAGGCGTATATATTATTGTCTCGTGCTTGAAATAAAAAAGTCTAATGTCATAATTAATATTAATGCATTTTTTTTTCCAGTGTCGCCGGCATTAATAGTTTCCTTCCCTGTTTTTTCAAAACCTTAATTCATTACATTTAACTATCCGTAATATTTAAATTCGTTCCGATAATCCTATGCATGTATTTATTAACTTTGATTTAGTCACTGGTCTTATTTTCCAAGTTTGTCTAATATTTCGTTATTTATGGTCACTTTAGTTTATTTCGTCCAAGATTGCTGTAGTTTGTCCCACATTTGGCACTTGCAGCAATTACAAATGGATTCCGGCTTGGTCAATTTAATAATTCTTTTAATCAATCAGAAATTCGTCGTGTGTTTTGAAGCACAGACACGTCGTGCATACCTACATAGGCCTTCTTGTATCAAATTGCGATTTGTTAGTTGTCACAATACCATAGGCTCATTTTGTTTCAGTATACCCTCAGCTTCCTAAAAAGAAATGAGCATATTCTATTTATTTCCTAACAGAAACTTCAAACAAAATGTATAATAAAAAGGGTAAAAGGGAGAAAATGAAAAATATATCAGAACCGGTAAAAAAGAAACAAAAACAAAATTTAAAAAAAAAATGATAAAGCTGCGGTAAAAAGGGAAAAGAAACTTGAAAATAGGTAACATTATTAAGAAAACACATAGAAGACCCGCACACAGAACAATAGAATGAAACATAAGTAGGCTATAAGCCTATAAATGCCCGCGAAATGCTTGCTACTGAAGATGACACATGGACGAATAAAAAAGCTAATTCTATGAAATTAAAATTTTGCACAAAGACGAAATTGGACAGACTTATTCGAATACTCTGAACATTCTGTGAAAATTTACAAAGTGTTTTGAAGTTATGACAAAGACGAAACTAAAAAGACAAACAGTGTGGATTTTTTTTTCGGGACGAATTTTCAACGTAACATAGGATGAAATTGAAATGGAATGTTTGAAAATAGCTGGGAAAAACTTGTAACTGGTAGGCACATGCCTAATCCAAATTCTGTATCCCTCTGTGTGTATGTGGTGTCTGTGTTTAAAGTGTCGGCTGCGTGTGTGTGTGCGTGGTGTGTGTGTGTGTGCGGCGGTGTGTGTGGGTGTGTTTGTGTTAAAAGTTCTGTTAACCTCTTTCCAATTTGCTCTTGAAAATTTCTTTCCCTAACTGTGTGAAGTATTTCTTCTTTGGCGCGTGGTGAGTGGTACAGTGGTAAACGTTTTCCGATAGTGCAAATATGTTTTTTTGGTTTCACTTTTTTATGTGAAGTATGTGCGTGCGTGCATGTACGTGGTATGGTTTGTGTGTATGTATTATGTAGTATGTAATGTGTGTATGTATATATGTGTGGTGGTAGTATGTATGTGGTGTATGTATGTATTAGTTGGTAAGTTTTTAAAGAAAACTTTCAAATGGTCATATGAATTGAACCAAATTGCCAACATTTTGCAACGGGAGCCAGCTATCTATCTATCTATCTCGGCCGCAGCCGAGATGTGTTCACCAGGTAGCGCAATGGTCCCTTTTTGTCATTAGGTTTTGGGATGTCAATGGATCCTGCTGGATTCCTCGAGCAATCACATCAATGTAGTTACAAGGGGCGACGACCCCTGTTTTGGCATGGTACACTTCCAACAGTGACGTCTGAACTACTTGTCACGCATAACCCCCTCCATCCGCGCGCAAGTGGCTGTAGCCTGCTAAAACAACACGGGGATCCGTATGCTCATTCAGTCCAGGTAAGGTATTTACCGGCTGACTGTTTGTTTTGCAGTTTGTAGACTTATGGAGCCCATCTTTTTTTCACATTCCATGCGGGGACAATTGAATATTAATTATTAAAGAACATATACAGATATTGAATCTTAAAAAGGACTTTTATATGGGAATAAAGCCAATTTTTGGAAAAATAAAGATTTGATGACGTCACGGCTCGGTGCATTGATTGGTTTTATTTTTGGCTTCGGGGGACCCATTCGGTAAAAAATGACGTACGTATCCCTACATTGGAAAAAGCAACGATTTCGTCCTCGTACTTCGGTTTTTGAATCATTAGGAAAAGGTAAATTTGTACTGTTTAGAACATATACACGGTTTCTTTTGGAAAAAATAAGCACTTTGTGGGCAGAGAGGGTCATGTACAGACCTTGATTTAACAGAGTCGGATTTATCTATATCGGTCGCCCCGAAGAGCAAACTATATCTGATACCTGACACGTGAACCCGTGGTACCTGACACGTGACAACACCAAACTATTCACTCGTTACCGTTATAACTACAATACGGCAAGCAGCAAAGCAGTCTGTATCTCTGTTGTCACAAAGCGTATCGATCAAGATGTGAGACTATACACGTGTTCTGTACAGGGGGGTATGAACGAACTGCTCGCTTTGGGCATTGTGGGATTTTCCAAACGGTAATTGTGAAACTGCTACCATTCATTTACTACGATTGCAGTCCTCGGTCCCAGTGACATTAAAAAATCATCTCTTAACCCTTTGGTTCAAAAGATGTTCTTATAATATCATGATAAATTAAGAAAAAATGAAGTTTCACATCAATCATCTCATGTAACTTACCTGTGCATACTCCACAACTCAGAAACTTCCCCACCTGCCTTCCTCATGCTCCCACCGAACCCCCCTCCACCGTCGCCACTGCCGAAGAGCATTAGATATTGTGGCAGCCAAAGTCCTCCTCTCTCCAACATAAATAATACCCTTGAACATACGCGCCATGGCTACAGATCTATTCGCTCTGTATCATGCGCCCGCGATACACTCTAATATCAAAACAAGCCTATTATAATTATTAACACCCCAAAACCATTGCACTCCTGGGTCAATCGCACGATTACATTGACCGGCAAATCGCACGGCGTTTTGGGCAACAGAAGATGAAATTGGAGGGATCTCTCCATATATCTGTGCTTGGTCTTGTGCTCACGCCAGTATATATTTTGTACTCTCATAAGGAAGCTTGGTGTAGTTGCCATCCCGTCTATCCTGTAGCTCTTTCCCTTTTCTTCATGGTCCAGGTCTCAGATCCATATAACTGGATACTCTCTACACAGGCTCTAAAGAATTTCGGCTTGGTTATTGGAGATAGCAGATTGCCATAAGTGGTGTAGTTTATTGTCAGGGCATCCAATCTTGTCCTTTGCGTGACAGGAGTCTTTCTTGCTGTCGGCAACATAGGACCCTATACTTGAAGTCCTTGACCCTCTTGCGTTGGCTACCAGCTGCTTGTGCATATAGTTGATGATCGTCTTCCTAATTGACAGTCATATACTCAGTCTTCCTGGCATTCAGATGCAGGCCGACTGGTGTCTGCCACATTCTCAGTGATGTATTGGTAGTTTTTAGAAACCGTTCAAATGCCAGCAGCCGTACTAATATTTTGGTGAACTTTAGAAACTATACATTAATCAGATGAAAAAAGAGAAAAGTGGTCATATTCTGCTACCTGTAGACACCCTCTGTCCCTGGTCTTTGATCACTTAAAGTTTTGGTCTCAATATTTTCCAAGCACGAAACAATAATCTGCCCCTATAGTTTAAATGCTTATTGACCAATGTGTTTTTCACTCCATTAGTGCCCAAGGACCTCCCCTGATAAACCACCTTCCGATTTTTCATAAATTTTACTATTGTGAGGAGTCTAAGGCAACGCCAAATTAACATCTAAATTGAATTTTTATGATTTTGGCTGTCAAAATTAGGGGTAAATCATTATTTTTAAAAACAAAAATACATGGACAATATATGAAAAGCTTGAAAACTAGTTTAATGTTGATATCGACTCCAGAATGCCAATATTACAGAATTATATTTAACACAAAACTTGTTATTTTAGGCAACCCTGTATATGAAAAACAAAATATACGTTGTAAAATGCACGTTTTCCCATCGAGTTTGTACAGCGACAGTATTGCAAGGGCCACATAAAATTGTTTTCAGCACATTAAAGTTTAATTATTTTTAATGTTACTTTGACGGGGTATGTGTGTGACCTTTCACTTCAGATTTGTTCAGTGCTCAGGTCAGCGGTCTCTTTGACCAAATTTCGTGGTCAGAGGGCATTTCTACACAAATTGACCTGTAGATGACCTTTGACCTTGTGGGTCACTCTGAAACCCTGCAAACAAAGGTAAAACTGCCCTCCCCTACCTTCATTCCAAATATCAGCCCGATACATCAAAGCATAACGAAACGCATAGCCGGACAGACAGACAGACTCGCAGACAGATCTCATGTTAGAAGTATAGATACTCATTGTTTACTTACGCGTATGTGTGCACAATCATGTAATAGAAAAAATGCTAAATTCATATATTAAAAAATATCCAAATCTGTTATTACCCAAAGGGTCCACAGCTAGGTCCACCACTCCTCCACTAATTCAATTATTAACAGTAAGGCCAATTTAATTTCTTTTGTATGAAAAGAAGCACATTCAAAGGTCACACCATTATTGCAAAAATCTCATCCCTAAATCAGATACTGAGAACCCAATTTTAGGGTCCCATAAGAATCCCCTCTTGGTCACTTACGTGTCAAACAGTGCTTGTTTTGATAGTATGATATGAAAGAATTAACTTATCTGTCAGAGGTCTTGAAGGGATGACCGGAATTTTACCGTGTCTGCTTAAAATTGTATATATTTTATAGTACAAAACTTGGTATGTTTTGAGATGGTCTGCTGCTTGAATCCTCAAACCCTCCCCAGTAATTTTCACCTAAAACTGGCTAAATAACCATTTTAGGGTATTTTTTTTTTTAAATCAGTACCAAATGATGTCTTAGGATTTTCTGAAAAAAAAATCAATTCATTGGAGCGGCATATTATTATGCGTCTGGGTTTGGGTATGATATATGATACCCAGATCACACAAGGTCAGTTCATGTCAATGTATGTACAAGTACAACCCACTGAACTGTGTCCTTGGTGGATGAGCATATTGTAACTCATAGTGACATCCCCTTCCAATGCACGATGCCTTATTTAGAACCAGGGGATGTATTAACACAACGTGTCCTCAACTATATGCGCTAGCATTTAATTGAAGGTCATTTTTTTTTTAATCTGGCATTGATTTTGTACTCTTTCACCATCCATTCATGAGGGTTGCCAGTTCTTCTTTTTTAGAGATCAATAATCCGGAAGTAAATAACACGCCTTTTGTTTGTATGTGTAATAAACAGAATAGCTGGAAATTTAAAACTTATTGGGATTATTTAGAATAAAAAAACGGAGTTTGATGATTTGAGTACTCTAAACCCTTGATAACATAATCTCTTGGCCATGTCATTCACTTGGATATATTACCACTGCATAGCAAGAAGTTGGCAATACAAGATTTGTCCTGCAATGCCTTATTAATCACTTCATTTGGAGGCACATTGAATTCATCATGCATTCTGCCACATCCCAGTTAACAGTTACTGTATCATCCCTGCAACATCATCACAACTGCCGAAGTCAAGTCAGTTTAATTTGTAAAATGGGATTAGAAGTAAATCATCTTATGTTAGAGAAACCAATTTGATTTTAGTCCCCATTAAATTACTAATTCCAAAAGCGGAATTCAAGCGGGCTGATTATATTCCGACTAAGACGAAACGGGTTCAGTGCGCCCATTGGATTACCCGCTCTTTATTCCATAAGAGTGTAAAATGTACGATAACGGAATAAAGCGTGTAATCCAATTAGGCCAAGAGACCCGTTCGTTTTTTCGTCGAATATAATAAGCCATTCAATCAAAAAATGGAAGAAACTGTGCTATACTTTAAGTTTAGCTCAAATTCAACTCTTATGACTTCCAGCTTATTTTGCGTGATCACATACTCGACACATAATGTTTGTAGACGGTATCAGGTACACAAGGTGTATTTTGTTTGACCTAAAAGCCAATACCCAATCCTCAGCCGTTTGAACCCGCCATACACCCAATCAAACCCGAGGTGTTGGTATATGTTTGTTCATTTCAGAAAACCACTTTGATGATTGCTTTTTTTGCCAAATCTGTCCATTGATGGGGTCCATAACAGGACCACTTAACGGGCGTAAAAATGAAAATCGGTCAGTGTTGTACGATTTCAAATGGCGGTCCAAATCCGATTTTTTTGCAATGGTGCACCCAATTCTCCCCAAAAATGAAAAACCACTTTCCCGAGGTTTTTTTTTTTTTTTTTTTTTTTTTTTTTTTAATAAAATTTAAAAAGTTACTACAGTACGATTGGAGGGGCAAATTTATCGTTAAAAAGACGCAAGCAAAACAAAATGTGTTGGTCCAATGCCCCCCCCCCGTGTTAAAATTACAAGTAGAACTTCGAAGGGGGTATATAGTGTGATAATTTGGCTGACTTTCTTCCCATTATGCTTGAGAGCTTTGGCCTTTTGTAATACATGCGATTACTCCTCATTTTCTTATAATTATGATGAAGGTTAAATGAGTTTTTTAAATTGAGACATGTTGAAGATGGGCTGTTTTCAACACAAAATTAAAGGTGTCGTAATAATGGTGGGGGACACCTTTAAATAGAATAACTTGGGAAATAGTGTGCTTTGCTGGAAATATTGCTATTTTCGATTGTTTATAAACCGCATAAAAGCTGTTTTGAGGTAATTGGTTTAAAATCTGAGGGATTTGTTTAGTTTCAGGTAGTTCATCTAAGGGGCGATAAGCCCGAAGAGAAATTTCCCCCCGACAATTTAAACTGACCAAAAAATAGTGCAGATTTTTTGATTGGCCCTCATCCTATTCATCCTAAATAATGAAATAAAAAAATAAATTGATGACTGTGAAAATGGTCTGATTCCTGTATTTCCCGTTCCGTCTCCCTGTTGTAATCAAACAGTTCCTGCTCCGGGACTCCTTTTAAGTTAAAGTGTGTGATTTCGATTTAAATATGATCTTCATTGGAAGATTTGACCCCCAAACCCCATCCTGTAAAGATTCGTGCCGATATTTCAATCCGTTTTGTTGATGATAACTTAAAAACATGAATTTTGTAAACTCCATATAGTAACTTTTGTCAAAATTTGCCGACCAAAATGTAAGCACAATTTTTGCTCATAACATGCAAACCAAACATAAATGCTCTAAGCTTCCCAGGGTTAATGCGAAAACTAGTACTTTCGTCCATATTGACTGCTTCCGTTTAAATTATTTGGGGTTCTGGGGAAGAGCTATTAGCTATCTGGCCATGGATCTATAACAAGTACAAACCAACGCTTATTGCAATGCTCATATTTTCTCACAATGATACCTCTATAAATGTTTTTGAACATTTCCCGATTTTTGTTACATTTTTGACCTCCTTTGTTTCCATTTTTTTTGCAACATATAAGAGCTGCTGAAGTTTACTAGTCTATTAATAGAGCTCGTGTAATGGCAAGCTAGATGTACAATAATTCCAACAGCAATTGGTTTATCGCCAGTAAACTGATTTTCGATCACAAAAATCCAAGTAACAACCAGTTTTATCTGGTAAACCACAACTTTTTTTAAAAAACACTTTTTTATAAAAAAAAGTTTTTATCAGTACATTTTTTTCGAAAAACTGTTTTCACTGGATCAACATTGTACTGTTCAATTCATTTTTTATCAAACCGAAACCTAGTTTACCTCTGATAATTGGTCTTATAATCCAATTTTATCAATTTTAAAATTTTGCATTTATAGTCTTTTTTATAGTTTTTTACTTTTTACTTTAAAAAAAATGTTTTGCGGTTCGCAGTATAGTTTGGTTTAAAACTGTTTATCACCAGTATGAACTGAGTTTATCAAATGAAAACTAAAAAAACAATCTCCTGATATAAACTGCGTTTCGTTACCAACAATTTTTTTAAAAAACGGTTTTGATTAAAACACGTTTTTTGAGAACCTGTTATATGGAGTTAACACGGAGTTATCAAATGAAAAAAATTTGTAGTTCACCATTAGATGAAACCGGTTTTCGCAAAAAAAAAAAAAGAAACATTAGCTTGCCATAGAATGGGTCAATTGAGATGTTTAAGGATAAATGAGGTCAACCAGTCATGATTTTGGCTATGGCCCAGCTAGAACTAAACCCTAACCCACGAAAACTTCTTTTTGACTTATAGATAACGAAGTACTATCAAAATATTACTGAACTTAGAAGGGAAAATACACCCTCTTTTATTCCTTCTTTCTGTGTGGTTTTCTCTTCTTATTGGTAGCTGAGATTGAATTAATTATACTCGTCTCAGGTCAGTTCGTAGATATTTTGTAGTACTTCGTTACTGGGTTATTAGAAAATGCTGCATCAAAAACCTCCCAGGCTCGAAAATTCTAATCTTTGATCACACTACAATTAGTTAAAGGTACGAGTGAGGACACACAGTGTTGCATGGACACCTATTTTAAGGGGGAAGTTGGGGAATTTTAGCCTGAACTTCGTGATTAATTGTTACCGAGGGGGCAGGCAAAGGTCAACCTGCATCGCAATGCTATCAAAAAATATTGCATGTCAAAGAGTTTAGATGGATCAAAGAAACACCCCCAGGGTGGGAACACGTAAATAAATATGCAGCACGGGACATACAAGAGGAGGGGTAAAGTTACTATGGGGGTCAACTGTTTAAAATGCTCTAAATCGGGCATGTAATGGAGATACCAATTATTCCTTAGATAACCAGGAGTAAAAAAAGTCAATGGGGCACATGAGGTGGTGCGCTTTCCAAGATATTTGGGGAACAAATAGGCTAAAGGTCCATTTCTTATTCAAGAAAGGTCAATGTTTGTAATACCCAGATTTCTTTGTAAAAATATTTTTAGAAATGTTTAATATACTGATTCCAATATGAAATGCTTTGCATTTTTGTCTTCACTCTCTTGTTATACTGGAAGGGGTTTCAAATTTCCCTGTAGGACTCTATGGGGATGGGGACCTTACACAACCCCTCCCTATTAAAGGGGAACCACCCTATGCAAAATAAAAGGCATATTTTTTAATCAATATATTAAATATTTTTTTGATATTTTTACAGAAATCTTGGTATACAATGTTGACCTTTCTTGAATAAACAAATGACCTTTAGCCTATTTTCCAAATTCTTTGGAAAGGAAGCACCACACCATGTGATCAATATTGACTTTTTTAACTCCTGGTTTTACCTGGACTAATTTGGCTATATTACATTAGATTTGGAGGCATTTAAACATTTTTGACGACCCATAGTAACAATTTGACCCCCCTCGTCAACACCGACCCCCGTTGCAGCTGATTGGAAAACACGTGTCCACCCCTAGGAATGTTAACTTATGGTCCCCATAAAGAACTACCCAATGGGCCGTTTTTTATAGGCATGAGATGTCATTTGCAATGGAATATTAGGGGTTGCCCCCTCCCTAGGTAGTAAATTGCCACAAGATGACATGTTTTTCAAAAATTCGCTTCCATAGTGCACTAGATCTAAGTTTGCTTAATAACTGTGACAAATTTCATGTTCATGCAACTTTTGGTTTTTAGTTATGATCGTTCAAAATTTCCAAAATAGGAGTCTTACTTCCCGTAACGTTTCAATAATAAATCTAGAAAAATAAGTTGCAACATATCTTGAAAATGTTTGTCCATTAATTTAAAGCATAAATTATTAATTTTTAGTGTATTTTGCGTACCAAAAGGGGGTGATCAATGGGTTTAGCTTAATTTTTGAATACACATATCTTAAATATCGCTGGGTGAGCAAGATAAATACATAAGACAAATGGGGGACCTATTTTTCGACTTGGTTTGATGTTTAATAAATTCATTCTTGTAAGTCTATTCCAACCAAAGTGTGATATGTGCGCAGAAAAAATACAGAAAGTGTATTTGCTTAAAAAGCAAACAAAAATCAATCAAATGCTGAAAGTTTACACTTTTTATCATGCTATTACTTTGGTGGCCTTTTGACACCCAAATTTTGAAATATGAAACCCCAACCCCCACTTTACTAATAGTGAGTTACATGTATGACAGTACCAACTGCGGACAATAAAGTCAATTCTGTTTACATAATAAGGGAACGAACCAAATCTTAAAATGTGTGTGAGCATGCAAAAACAGCACTTTAAATCGGTTAAAATATTTTAATCAAATCAAACTCTAATTAGAGCACTCCATTCCTAATTTAATAAGAAACTCTTAAATACCACGTCCGTTAGACTGCTAAACACCAAATACCACAAACTACAACGGGAGTTTCATGGTTTCTAATGTAAACCTATATTATGTGTGCTACATGAGCCCCAATAATCACATAAATACTAAGATGGTAGCACAGTGTGGGATTTTGTGGTGTTTTCCTCATACAATGTGTAACAACATACAGGTGTTTCAGAAAGAATTCACATAACTATAGGAGAAATAACTGCAAAAGTAGTATACCATTTGAGAAATAAAAAGAATCTTAAACCACAATTACTTTTTAACGTTTTAATGCAAACATCACTCGATTCGGATCAGTAGTTTAGAAGAAATAAGCGAATTCTGTAACACATGTCAATGACCACGTCCTTCCAAGTTGCTCACAATATGACAAATTTGTGTTATCTTACCGCTGATTACTCGTGTTATCTGTTCAAGCCGTCTTCTTTTCATTCCCCGAAGAACCGGTCTTGTTTAATATTTTTGTGAGTTCAATGCCATTTTGTTCATTAATTATAGTAATGAACAATTACCGTGACAATTATAACAAAAATCAACAAGAAAAACAAAACATGGTAAATACAAGAATGATCATCTTTATTAGAAAACAACACCAGAAATCTGTAGAGAAATGTGAAATAGTTAGTTGAACTAGGGGGTGGCACATGGCACTGCATAGAATGAATAGAGAAGTTTAATCAATACTTTAACAGGTGGATAATTGAACAAAAAGATTATTCACACTAGTTGTTATTCAAATTAGACATCTTATTCCAATAAGATGGTGGATTCTGACATTTAAATAATGAAGACATGATTTGAGTGCAAATTCAAAATTCCCACGTTTGATCTATACTCGTGTATATGAAGAACGACACGTCCCAATGGACATCAAGTAGAAGGAAGATCTGCGGGGTATAAAACATGGTTATCCTTTATGAAGTTGAAAGAGTTTATTTGTTCGACTGACTTTTTACATTTAATTTTACTTTGCATTTGTTAGCATCCGATGTACAAATCTTGAAAGCATTTTATAAAAACGGAAAGTCTACACATCTGAATCAATTCTTAGCAGACAGAAAAGGGTGAACATTGATGGTTGAAACCGGTCTTAGATTTTTATAATGCACAACCTTGTTGATTTAAACTTACTTCGTTTTCAATATAAATTCAAAGCATAAATTTTGAAAGCTGCCTGATGATAGCAATTTAAATTAAATGAAAAAGGAATTTGCCTGGATTGCCGACAGCCATGGTATTAACATTATTTTTTCAAAAAAAAGATTGAGATGCCGCTGACATTCTTATTTTAATATATTCTTCAATTTTTAAGTGAAAAAGAAAAGATGTAAATTTCTTTTGGAATGTAGTGCATAGTATGTGAAACATGGTGCAAAATAACATTTATTATCTTATTTTGTTTTAAAGAAATTAAATGAAAAAGAAAATGAAAGAACGTGTTGAGTATGTTCTCGCCTGTTCTGTCTGAATCACTTATACAAAACTTGGAAGGAAGTGTCCATTGACATGTGTTCCATAATCGCTTATTTCTTCAAAAACTACTGAGCGAATCGAGGATGTTTCATACATGTTAAACGTAATTGTGGTTAAGATCTTTTAAATTTCTCAAATCTGATTACGTACCTTTTGAAATGTATGGTCTCGCTTTTATAATTGGGTGTAATTTTCTGAGACACCCTGTACAGTAGGTCAAGACGGGTTATGTGGCCACGTATAAACCACCCACTCATACATAGCAACAGTGTGATCAACATAATAGGTCCAAAAAAAATAACCTAATCCGAGTTGTGTGTGAATTGCCAGCACATATCCAATAAAGATCATGTTTGCTACAATCTTGGAAAAAAATCCCCAGTTCTCCCACGAAACAATGTTGTTCATGGTCATGTCGTCAGCAACCTTGCCACACACCTCAACGTTGAGATGGTGGTGGGAGGGAAGGAAAGGTTGAAGGAAGGTTCAGGCTTGCAATTGAACTGTGACTTTTGGGTTAGGGACCTAAGATGTGATCATGGCGAGCATTTAATACAATCGCGTTTAAAGCAATATTAGCACATTTTTGAAGGGCGCCCCCAATTTTTCAAAAATTTGGAGATTTTTACACGGGTTGCATTGGTAAAGCTAGTAACTATACTGTGAATGAGTTTAGCTCGAAAATGTCTATGGCCACAAACGAAAGGGAAATTTGTAATAAGAATAATGATTATCGGAGATCCCCGATAATAATTCACGGGCTGGATGGGAAACGGCCTCCAATGTGAAATAGCCGGGAAAGGAAATAGGCCATGTAGTGTCTACGCTCATCAATAGATGGTTTAATAGTTCGGGCAAGTCAAGTTAGAGGTTATTTTTCTCAAGGTGGCACTATTTAATCATGGAAGGTACCATAAACGTAGCTTGCCAGCTCTGCCGTTAATAAGTCAATCTGGGGATCATAATTCTAATTACAAATCGCTTATTTTGTGATTACTACGCCATTTTGAGTTATTTCGTTCGCTAGTAAGTTTCCTATGACAATTGGACCAACACGTTACTGTGCAAAAAATATCAATTTTTGAAAATTGGGAGCGCTCTTCAAAAAATGTGCCAATATTGCTTTAAGTGTTCCAACTAATTTGTTTTCCAAGATTGTAGCATGTCGTGAAAGGAATGGTGATATAAAATACAATAGAAATATCATATTGGAAGAATTCCTTTGTTGATCCATTTTTGCAGTTTATGTATTTTTAGGATTTGGAGCCTTTGGATCTGATTTTACATGCTTTCATCCTTTCACAATTTTCCTCTTTTCTCCATGAAAACTAATTCTCATTCTTCTGAGAAAAGGTGAATCTTTATCCACACATTTTAACGGGGGCCAATTTTACAAGCCCTAATATTTTTAAAGGTGAATATACCACTAGGATATTATTTTAGTATTGCTTAAAATCCTAACGTGCCCTCGACAGAGTACGTGTGCAGCAATCGGACCCAAACAAAAGTACATGGGCCGTTCACTGCAATTCGCGCAATTTCATACTTCCATAAACATTTGAAATCATTTTCTGTCTATTGTCCCTTTCGATAAAACTTTAAATTCTGAAGCAGCATATTTTGCAGTACTACAATCTCTGAAGCATGAGTTAATGTCTGCAGAACCGTGATGAAATTATTGTGAGTTTAGTGTTTTGTTTCATCTAGTTCATCTACGGCCAACATGGTGATTTTTTGGAGTCAGGGCACTCGGCAACACCGGCTCGGCAAGCTCCGCTTTCTCCTTTCGATTAATTTTACCATAGTGATTAGATTTTTGCTTATTGTTTGTGAAATAAACTGACTCCTGCAGAGTGCTATGATAATTGTAATCTTGGCTATTTCAAAAGTAAGCGTTTTGTATGTTTTTGTTTTTAGATAATTTATGATAACTGTAGTTTTTAATCTTTGGCTGTGTAAAATGTTTGGTATATACTAACATGGTGACACAATTGTGTTGGGAGTCGTAAATTATATTACCTTGTCCTTTATTTAACTTGGTGAATCTGTTAACAGTAGAAAACAAGACATTTTCAATTTGTGATGTTTATTAATATTTTTTCTTTGACAAACAAAAGAAAGAAACAACATTTAATCTATTAAACAAAACCCAATAAGTCCCACCAAAAATGCACAACTCTAATTTCTTATATAGGAACTTTCAAATGATAACTATAAGTAGATTCAACCCATCGTGGCACCAGATGAAAAGTTTTGGACAGCGTGGATTACTTGGACGGAGTCATAAAAGAAAACATGTTCTCGTTCGCCTGTTTCATGAACGAAACTAAGCGGCGAAGAAATCTGGCCATTTCCTTATGCTTTTCATTCATTTTCACACAGAGACAAGACCTTTTGTGTTCCTTCCGTATCCATACCAGGGCGCTCAAAACGCAGTACATTCAACTCATCACCTGTTAACATTGAATATCACTGAAGCAAAATACGACTACGTTCAGAATGTTTGTAGAAAATGCGCTTACGTTGACCTGAAAAATGCTCGCATAAAATTGATTTTTCTGTGGTATCGGTTTCCATGTTTCCAATATATTTGGCGTGGAATTTTTAATTTACAAACCACTGGCACATGCCCCTCATTCAATATGCCCTTAACCGCTTCGAAAAGTACTAGAGGTGACAGATGGGTTGAATCTACTATAGTAACTATTGCGTGAAAATTAAAGGCATCTGTTACACACGGCGTACTGCGTACGGATTAAAGACAAAAGAGGGATTTTTAAAAGTCACAAAAGTTATCCATTAAGGTGATGAACAAACATTAAAATTTAAAATTTTAGTCTGTTCAATAACATGTTTAGCCAACACCTTGTTAGGGCTAACCTTTAGCATTGTGTGACATAATCATGAACACCATGCGTAACCGATCTCAAAAGTATTGGTCACCGTGGAAGTAATGGTGCTCTAAGTTTGTGCACAGTTACCTAACCTATCCATAGAAATTTAGACCAACTTCCCACTAAGAAATTAATAGAAGTTTTTAACTTAGAAGTTGGTCAACTGCGCACCAAAAGAATTAAATGATATATTGTATTGGGAATTGTGTAAAATGCTCCGATTTTCTTTCTTCAAAAAGTCGACCTTCAATATTTGGCTCACTAACAAATATGGCATGCATTTGACACAGTTCTAATACGTTTGTAATTTTCAAACCCTGTTTCATCTCGATTTAATAAGTTGCCTTGATAGTCCAAACTACATATTCATTGATAACTAATAGCAACCTTTGTTTATTAGATCTGTTTTTCAACTGTTTCTCTACCGATCTTTTTTTATGCTGATTTCTGATATCGATGGAATGCAGCGCACTTTTGAGGCATTTTGTAGAAATCGCCAAAAACAAAATGGCCACCAAAAACACAAAACGTCATCCTTGTTCACGAATCAAAAGTTGTAATTTTTCATCCTTCTCGTTTTACAACAGTCATTTTGACCAATTTTCACATATTATTTTGTAACCACGTACTCAATGAATTCAATATGGTCGAAACAATCCTGTGCCCTGAATCGTGGATCTACTTTGCTACGGTTGAAATTGTATCTATCCTGGGTTTAATGGCAGTCAAGAACTAATAGAACCATAAGAAATACCTTTTTTTTATGTGATTATAATTCCTTCATATAGGATCCAAAAATGGCTTTCCGATCCTCTAACATTGTCTTAATTGATAGCTGTGTCTAACCTAGTATTGCACTGTTGTTTATATCCCTGAAGTCAATCAGATCAAGTACACGTCCATTAGTATCAAGGAATCGATACTGTAGGGAGATGCTATCCAAGATGGATGGCCAATATGCTTGGAATGCAACTTTGTAAGCGGGGCGGCGAAAATTCGATCACTAGTAGTCTAGGATGTATTATTCCTTTGTTTTGGTAGGTTTAGGCGTCCATTGGCCTCCATATTTGGGAATAATGTCATAATAAGACTCAAAGACACTTTTAAAAATATAGCCTTACTGGATTTTTTGGAAGCGATATCAAATACAAACCACAAATATAGATCTTTAGCCTACATCGTGAATGAATTCCTGACCTTAAAAAAAAACTTTTGGGGATTTACATTTGCTGCCATATTGAACGCCTGAAAATCTTGTCATGCCATTCTTGCAGGATATCAATCAATTGTAATTATGATATTTACATTGCTCTAAATCAGTTATAGTGATACACAAACATGGCAGCTCTTTGTATTTTAGTAACTGAATTTTTGCCATTGTGAAGCATCTTACGTGTTTAATTGATTTGAATTATCAAATTGTTGAAATCTATTCATAATAGTTTCATTATATTGAAGATTGGCATATATACCAAGTTACCATTCTGCGGTCAAAAGTGGATGCATATCAGATATGTGTTGTATCGGCGGCCATATTGAATCTCTATTATGTGGTTAATTGAATTATATTCTAAGTGGTTCACAATGGGCGTTTTGACTGGACATGCCAAATTACACCACTTTTGATAAATAAAATATAGGTTTTTAGTGTTTTGGTGCCATTTTAAATTTTTGCGTTGTTTTTTTTCGAAAATGCTCAAGGTTTTTGTCTGGCATCCATCGGATTCAGATTCACAGGAAAAACTGGTTAGAAACCTTTGAAAAACATATATATATGGTATCACAAGGTCACATGGTCTTTAGCCTGGACTATGACAGTAACATTTGTATTCCTATTTTTCTTATTTGCACGCAGGAGTCCAAGATCAATGATGCATCTTGAGAATGTAAAATGAGAAGAACCAATCATTCAAACCCAGACGTTACATTTGCTAGCTGCCTATATTTTTTACACAGCAAGTGTAGAGTGTCAATTTGTGATATGATTCTTAGGTAAGTACACTGAACATCTTCAGTCTGTGATAATCCTTCGTAATGTCCATGATATTAACTTGCTCAAGAAAAATGAGGTCAAGGTTGCAAAAGAACGTCCATATATTTTGCCATCATGACAAAGAGCATTTAAGTTTAAACTAAACTTAATCATAATGTACATTGTAAACATTAACCCATGGGAGTCGTGGCCAAAGATCATTTGAAAACGGTGATGTGCTGCTGGTGTCAAGAAGCCACAAATTATTTCCAAGATTTCATTTCACAAAATTAGAGACCCATGTCCTAAACTTATACACACATAAAGCTTTTAAAAAATACTGCATTGTTTGATTTTGGGAACCTTGGCCCATCTTTCAGGATTTTTCACGGAAATGTGGCCCATGTGTAAGGATTTATTTGTGAAAATAAACAATTGTGTAAGCACACTGTGGTAATACCTAATCGTGTCCTAATATAGGACATTACTCCAACATGTGATAGCCCGGTTATACTTGAAATAATGGATTTCAACATGGGCGCCCATTTTTGACTCTAATAATGCTATCTTGGCTTTTAGAGCACCTAGAAATGTAATTCCAAATCAGCATCTAAAAACGACCATTTTGGAGGGGTCGATCTCAATGCAAAAACATTAGATCATGTAGCTGTGGCGGCTATCTTTATTAAAAATGTCAAAATGTGCCGCCAATGTAACTAGTAAGAGGAGCATGATTATGGACGTCTATAACCTTCAGGGTCATGATTCATAAGACATTAATAACAACAATGTTGTGAAGCCAATCTGGATTTCAAAATGGCGTCCAAGTGGAAGCCGTTTTTACCCACATTTGAGTCTCTAATATAGTATTCTCATGATTCTAGTGTCTATATCCCAGTCTATTCAATGTTTTCACGGTCCAGGAATCCAATCACATTGACGTGTCAGCCATCTTGAATTCAAAAATGGCTGCCAAAAGTAAAACCGTCCTTGCCTAAAAAAGTATGCGAAACGCATAGTAGTAAACTAGCTACAGAGGGCCTCCGCAGGAAATGATAAGGTTACAATTACTCTGGACTTGTCTTTACATCTTTGTTAATAGCTCGCCATTCAAGCTGGGCTGGCCGGTAATTTGGCTGCATTCAAAGATCTTAAACGCTAGAAATTACCAAAGGCTCTCTATATCTAGTTTATTTAACACGATCCGTAAGTTTATAAAAGTGTAAATGAAGTAAGTGATATTATGTCTTGAAGTTGTTTATTATTATATAGGTCATATCTAATGTTTTTGCTTGTAAAATGCTTAAAATTCAAGATGGCAGCCCACAATGGCCACCTTCAAAGACCTCAAAAATACCAATGTCATATATATCGAATTACATGTAGTATTTAGCATAACTCGAAATTTACGCTAAAAGGGCTAAAAGTACGAGATATCTCTCACACATTAATACAACGAGATATCCGGCATTTTTATTTGATTAATTCTGCATAATTTTTAGATGGGGGGTCATACATTACTAATATATGACACCTAATAGGTTTTATAGTCTGATAGTCAACGACAAATGTCTTATGTCGTACATTTGTATTTAATTTCATCGCAATTTTTAAATGTTAATTAAAAATCGTAATAAAAAAATTCATAAATAAGCTTTTACGTTTCAAAGAAGAATTTATCTCATCTTTTAATAAAAATTTATATTGGGGTGATATAAATCTATTACCAATACCATAGAACGCAATGTGAGCATACGTTTTCATGGCAAAAGGGGCGTAACTTCTCAAAATTTTGACATGTTGAGTTAGTGACATATCCTGGGGAAATCGAGATTGATCTTTCCATTTTTTTGATGGTCTCAATTCGCAAAAAGTGGTGCATTTCCAAGATATAGGTACCTATCTCAACATTTTTTAAAAAGTTTTTCACAATTTCAATGGCAAAAGGGCGTAATCTGTATCTCAATTCTTAGGTCATTTTCTATACTTATCACAAAACGCAACACCTGTATATGGCAAATGGGCCTAACTCATAGTTACGCAATTTTACAGGAAACACTTCAACATTTTTTATGGCAAAAGGCACGTACCTTGAGTTTAAGTCATATTACCAATAGAATCAGGGGCCAGGAGAAGATGGGAATTGGTGTGACTTTACAATACCCGGAGTGCTTATATCTCATCACTAGTGGACACAGATCTGGCCATAACTTTACAATACCCTGTGCACACATCTGCAATTACTTGTGTACACCGATTTGGGCATAACATTAAAATATCCTGCGCACTAAGCCCTTTTTGCCTAATACCAATTTGTCTAATAACCATTTAGTCTAACATCCAATTTATCTAACAACCAGAATGTCTAATATCCAATTGGTCTAATGGCCATCTAGTCTAATGCCAATTTTGTCGACTACGATTTGGTCTAATAACCACAAACACCATTCTAATTCTATTTGGTCTAATATCCCAGTCTAATATCCATTTGGTCTAATACCCATTTGGCCTAATGTTCATTTGGTCTAATATCCACTTGGTGTAATGTCCACCTGGTCTACTATCTACTTGGTCTAATAATACTCATTTGGTGTAATATTCATTTGAATGTTAAAGCCAAAAATAATTGATCTTAAACATTTATTTAAAAAGTAGACCAAATGGATATTAGACAAGATGGACATTAGACCAAATGGATATTAGACCAAATGGGCATTAGACCATATAAGCATTAGACTAGCTGAATATTAGAGTAAATAGATATTAGACCAAATGGATATTAGACCAGATGGATGTTAGACCAGATGGATATTACTTAGACGTAATGGGACCATATAAGTATTAGACTAGCTGAATATTAGAGTAAATAGATATTAGACCAAATGGATATTAGACCAGATGGATGTTAGACCAGATGGATATTACTTAGACGTAATGGGTATTAAACCAAATGGATATTAGACCAAATGGGCATTAGACCATATAAGTATTAGACCAAATGAATATTAGACTAGCTGAATATTAGAGTAAATAGATATTAGACCAAATGGATATTAGACCAGATGGATATTAGACCAGATGGATATTACTTAGACGCAGTGGGTATTAAACCAAATGGATATTTGGGACCAGATGGATATTCGACCAAATGGAATATTAAACCAAATGGTTAATAGACCAATGGGTAATAGACAATTGGCATTAGACCAATTCGGTTATAGACGATATGGAAATTAGACGATATGAGTTTTAGACCAGATGAATATTAGACTACATGGCTAGACTAAATGGTTATTAGCCTAAATGGATATTAGACTAAATGGTACGTAGACCAATTGGAACTAGACAAAATGGCCATTAGACAAATGCCCAGAGACCTATCCCTAAGCTAAGCCCTTTTTGCCATGAAAATACCTGATACGTTAGGCCCTTTTGCCGTGAAGAAAAATAACTATCTCTAAGATACGCCCTTTTGCCATGAAAATACCCGATGCAGTAGTTATTTTTTATTCGCGGCAAAAGGGCCTAACTCTAAGATACGCCCTTTTGCCATGAAAATACCGAGACGCACCGCGACACTTGGTGATAACTTCCATAAATTATTTTTTCTCCAAACAACTACAAAGGATTTAGACCAAAAATGATTATGACAAACACAAAAAAGAGTCAAGAATTTCTAAACATAAGCCATAAGTGTCAAACTAAGGCATACAAAAAAAATAATTCCAAGTTAAAGCCATTTTTCTCGAAAATGCTGTTTTTAGAGTTACGCCCTTTTGCAAAGACATTTTGTACTTAGTTTACACTTTGCTGTAACTTTGGGTTGATTAAAAACTTAAAAATATTATAACTGCAAAGTTATAAAGTTGTTTAGTCTGTTGAAGATGTTGCCATATTGGCAGTTATCTTGAATTGTGAGTATGTTAGGGACCCAAAGCTGCATATATAGTTTATAATAGATAGGCCATATTGTATCTATGTATATTCTCTAATTAAAGGTGCACGAGAGATTTCAAGTCGTCCATATTTTCTGTGATATGTTGTGATTTCATTAGTTAGACATGTTTTTAATAGATTACCTCCATTTATTTGGCTACAGATGATTAACTTACAATGAGGGGGACCCAAAATGTGATTGTATGCTTAAATTCAACAGAAACATCGGCTGAATCGTATTGATCCTTTAGGAATTAGGAATTTCACAATTTTTGGTACCAAAGAAACATTTCTCAGCTTGATCCTTTCACATGGGGATATTTTTATAGAAAGCTTTACAAAACCAGTGGCAAAAATCAGATTTTTTCGCATTTTTTGGGAAGCAACACCTAATATGTGAAATCTCTCGTGACCTTTAAAAACTTCTTTAATGAGAATTTTTGGATGACGTAACCTAAATATATATATTATTTATATTACAGATAAGTATAAATAATTGAGGTTTTAACAGGTCCTCAAAGGCAAGGTTAGAATTTGGTGAGAATCCGAGATCGATTTCACAAGATCTCCTTAAATATTGCGATAACCAAGTATATTCGTCGCAAAACTGTACGTTTTTATACACAAATTAACACGGAATCCATACTCATACACAAAATGTAAATAAGAAGCACCCAACTACTACTCTCCACTTGCTCAAAGAGCTCCATTGGCTACTGATAAGTGAGCGTGTTGTACAAAGGCATTTCTGGACAATTGCCATCGTACTCGTCCGAATACCTCTCTTTGTCAGGCGCGTAGCTACCATAGGGACAGAGTGGACAAAGTCCACGGGGCCCCCAAGAGATTGAAGAAAAAAAGAGAGAGGGGGAGGGAGAAACAGAAAACACGAAAGATTGCAAAATTCAAAACATGCCTATGTACCAAACCGTATTGATACTTCAGGGGCCCCTTCTGTAGAATGCCTTCTACTGGTAAGCGAGAGGCCCTATCTTCATGTCAATGTAAGCAAGTCTGTATTTGATACCGATATTCGAGAGGCCATTTTATTACCGGGCCCAGTATACCAAATCATAATGGCGTTGGATTCAGTGACCCTTGTATGGGCCCCGCAATGGTAGCTGTTATTCTGTACTTGAAATTTTGGATCCCCTCTGAGCCTATTTGACCAAATGGGAAATTCAGACCGGCATGTTACTCATTACTGTCGAGCACTATTTTTTAGAATAATGAGGAATTGGGGGCCCGAAAGTTCTAAAGATAAATGAGTTTGGAGAAAAAGAAAGGGCATGGAGGGGCCTAGACGACTAAAAATAGGTGATTACAGTGTACCCATGTTATGGCACCAAGGATGAAGTGTTGTGTTTTTTCTTAAAATTTTGAACCCACTTCTGCCGTATTTGATACAATGGCACGTTCAGCCCTTAATGCTATTCATTAACATATAACACAGTTTTCTGCAGAAATGGCTAGTCGGGCCCCGGAAATATAGGGCCCTAAAGAGATAGGACGGAAAGCACTGGCGTAACCAGAGGGGGCCCTGTGGGCAATCTTGCCCCCCCCCCACAATAGTGATTTTCTGCACACGTGCCAATTTACAGTGAAAACAACATAGCCTATACAATACTAACAAGTTTTAATATATGCTTGCCTCCTGAAAATGTATGTGTCTCCTTTGCCCCCCCCCCCCCCGAAACAACGAGTTCCATTATGTACTCCCTATAAACTTCTACAGGAAACAAAATATGTTTTATTTATGGCCTTACACTAACAAATTTTGAAAATTCTCAAGATTTTCGAGATCGTGGATCTCAAAGTAATATGTAAGCTCTTGTTCATTCATTGGGCTTGTTGAACTTTGATCCAAGTTTTCGAGCATACCTATAGGGGCCCCAGTTGTTGTTTTGTCCACGGGCCCCGAATATGCTAGCTACGCCACTGCTCTTTGTATATTCCTGGCAGGCCAGGCTTGCAGTCTAAATTGACAAGATGCTCCTCACTCAAAGTGGCTGCCATAGGGGAATTAAAAAATGCCAACTTTGATTTTCTTATTCAGTTATTCAGTGAACCATGAGCTTTCAGAAAATGTATAGTTTTCCTAATCGCCATAAAAAGCCAGCAAAATTACACAAGGAACCTGACATAATAGCTTTTCATATATCTGTATATATCACTATTTGCAATTATTGGCTATTACTAATCTAATATACTTAAGTGACAATTTTAACAATTATCTTTGCAGACACTTATGTATGGAGAAATACAGCACACATTTGATTCACTGGAATTAAGAGAAGATGTCTGAAAAATTGGGAAAATCCCGGCAGATGATTTTCAACCTGCAGAAATACATGCATGGACATTTCATATCTACTAATACCAGCACCTTCTCTGCTACAACAACGATCTTTCCTATCTTGGAGCACGATGAAACATCCCTGTTGAAGCCACGTGAATGTTGGAAGAAAGTTTGAAATATATATTACACGCCAACTGTAGCGATCAAAGGCCAAAGAGAGAAAAACTGGATACGGAACGACGCAGTAAATCCTCAGAAGCTTCGCTCATAATTCCGATTTTGACGGGGAAAATTGCCATCAATGTTAGATTGGTTTATTTGCTACACATATCCTTATGATTGTGCATGTGGGGACATTCTTGCAGCTTCTACGCATGTAAAACAAATTTTTAATGAATCAAACAACATGGTCGTTTCTCAAATATTCTGACATCACGTAACGTCATTCAATGAGCAGCCCTCTATCGATGCGAGCTAATTATCATAATCTATGTTCAGCGAATTTTCCTGCACAGTTTTGTTTATGTGTGGAGTGTATCATTTCTAATCTTACCTGGGATATACATATCCAAAAACTATGTTACGCTAACTGAACCTTTAGTTTCAGTAGAGGTAATCTACACTCATGTCTACAAAACATAAGGATTAGCTACAGACTCAAT
The DNA here is from genome assembly GCA_023653785.1 of Ophioderma brevispina. NCBI lineage: Eukaryota > Metazoa > Echinodermata > Ophiuroidea > Amphilepidida > Ophiodermatidae > Ophioderma > Ophioderma brevispina. Next base: position 195,917 of record JAMKCH010085901.1, read on the forward strand.
CCTGGAAAAAATAGTTGCCACACTTGATACAAATTATATTGAAACCATTCCCATGCTAGTAACTGAACCATGGGCAAGTCATTGTTCTTTACAAAATCGAGTTCTCCCCCTTTTCCATATCCTTTCCTCATCCCCCATCAATGTTGGGGACCTGGCGAGGCTGCTAACATGACTGAGGTCGACATTGCCTTGATGGAGAGAGGGTTGCGTTTAAAAAAATCGGACAAAGTGTGGCATTTTTTCCATGATTGTAGATGCTCAGAGGGCTTGTGTTTGTACCAGCAACAAGATTTAAAATACTTCTGAAAATCAGCACGTTTCTACTGCAATGATTGACAAAATGTGGTAAAGAACTCTGAGGCAGATACAAAAAGACAGCACAGATGTTTGTAGTCTTGCTGAGAAGATGAGGAATCGTGTTCTTCCCACCATTCACCGTTCATAACATGAATGAACGTCATCATTTCTTACTGTCCCTTACCACAAAGGTTCCAGTATACACTTCAACCTGCTAGTTGAGTTGAAAAACAGAATATATAGTGATTACAAGATGGTCCTGTGAAAATGTACACGTTCACGATCTCTCTAGCTCTTTTGTGACTATGGATTCGCTAGCTTGAATGCCAGATATGATTGAAATTTCCGTTTGGAGACAGTCACGTGTGTATCATATGACGATTTGTGAATTGCATATCTCTGCAACGCAAAACACCATGGATTTTACATGGCCCCTTCGCAAAGGGTTGTAAAGTTAATAATGACATTGCGAGGACATGCTTCAAGGGCAGATTTAGAAGATTGAAGAGACTGTAGCTGCAATTCAGGATGAAAAGTCTCATTATGTTGTTTTAAAGCTTTATCGGGTTAAAAGGAGCAACGCATGCAACCAAATGCAAGCCCTCTGTCAAATCCAAACTTTTCACGGAGTTTCTGTACATACCTCTGTACATACCTACCTCTATGAGAGGAAAAAACACCTTATGTTATTTTCATTTACATCCCAAAATTGGTCTCCCGATATGAGGGCTCAATAATAGCAAGGGATACACCAATAGATCACTGGGGGTGGAAGTTTGGATCGCGTGTTTGTCGTTGATTTGCGGCATTTTTTTTCACTGCCTTTTATTCCATTTATATTTGTTTTAGAGGTGAATGAGTGCAATTGTTTTTATAGTCACCTGTGGGGAATTTGTGTGTGTGTGTGTGTGTGGGTGTGCGTGGGTGTGTGCGTGTCTGTCTAACAAGTGGGCAGATTTTTTAGAAACTTCCACTGCCCCTGAAAATCTCATGGTGTGCCCCAAATCCAATCTAATTTTACTTACTTTACCTATGTTTGAATTGAAAATGTATTTTTAAATTGGTGTAATCACAATTACCATGGGAAATCGTTGAGAAGCAAGATATATGGGAGGGGGTCAACGTATTTATGCCGGGGGAAATGGAGGAGTTCTGTAGGGGTACAAAAAATAGCAAATGAGATGGGACAGGAACATTTTCAACGAGGGGAATATGAACTTTTAAATGGAAAAATTTCATAAAATCAAAAGGAAAATAATGTTGAATGGAAGCGAAGGAGGAATGCAAATTTCTTCGGTGGAAAAAGTGAAATTCCCCATCCCACCGGCGTAATTAATGACCGCTCCCTATTTTTTACTAATGCTGATGGTGATTACATTAATTGGATCATGAAGATGATGATGAGGTCATGGCCTTATGAGAAATAACATCTTAATATCTCATAAGGGGGTCCGTATGAACACAATTTCGTTTTTTGCGTGTTGCATTAAAAAGCTTCGGTCAATTTTTGTTTGCAATTGAAGGACTTCCAGTTGCAAATCATTTGATTTAAAAAATTGCAATCCTAGGGGGTTGCCCTTCTTGCCCGAAAAAAGCGGACGATATGGACCAAAATACGCATTTTCATCCCTCCTACTTTTGGCTTCTACGTAATCAATTTGGTCTGTTCTTAACTCAAAACAACCATTACTTTTAATTTTTAGTGCAGAGTGTGCGAGAAAAAGCAAAAACAAAATGGCCTCTTTCGCACGCATGGAAATTAACGTTTTGCCCCTAATTTCCGAACCGATCAATATGTTTCATCTTTTCTTTCAGTCATTGGGTAAACAACACGTGTGCCAAATTTTATGGAAAATTCCTATGGAAAAATGTTTTCAGAGGACCCCTCCCCCGGGCCCTCCCCCTTATGCACCAACGGGAGTACAAAAGACCTTATGCACATGCACTTAAAGTGTAAAAATGCTCCAATCAAGTTATTTGTCTTAAAGGATTCAAATGTGTTGTTTGCCATAGCTACAATGATTGGTTATGGTATATGAAATTGGCTAAGTCAAATAGAGTATTGACTCTTATTTTTTTTTATTATTTCTTATTCCTTTACCATTTTTCATATAAAATCATTTTGCTATAGGCCTAGGATTTAACTTGATTGGATCATGACATGTTAATGCCATTTGTCCTCTCTTTTGAAGCCCATGTGGAATTGCCATAAGAGTTGGACAAGATTGAGGTGACATTTCTCTGTAAATACAAATTTGCAGTGAAGTCCACCTTTCAATACAGCCAAAAGCGGCTATATTTATCTGTATTTTGCAAGAGTTACGAAGCTACCAGATTCTTCAAGAGAATACGCTATAGATCATGGTATCAATATCAATTTTAACTATGTTTGAGAGTAGTCGTCTACACAGTCTGCAAATGGTGTAAAACAAACTATACCTTTTTTAATCCTTATAATGAGACAAATACATTGGTGTACATTTAAACACAGTTTGACTTTATTTCAAATTGACCCCTGTACTAATTTTACCCCCTTATTTGACAAAAGCACCCTTCAAACTATAGAAAAATATTTTTAAACCTTCTTCCCCGAACTTCTAGAATGGGATTCTGGTTTATAACCCTACTACTTCTCCGTGTGATAGTTTTTCCCATCACTGCTCTGCGCCAAAATATACGCGTGCGCCAAGCCTCGGACTCGCCGATTGGTTTATAGGGTGAACCTAACAAAAAAACTCAAAGTGGTGACGATGAAATGTGAAGTTAACATTATTTTTAAGTTATAGAATTTATATGTGAGTGATATAAAACAAATATTAACTCCCTTAAATTCGTGTGACGGGTAGAAATATCATCACTCAGTGAAAAATGTATGTCCCATTCCTCTCGCCGTACCGGCTTGTGGAATAGAACAGTTATCTTTCACTTCGTGATGATATTTCAGCCATCACACTTATGTCAGTTAATATTTGTATAATATGTGATACTGTGTACTGCAGATAGTAGTGTTATCATATATTGAGGGATCTGTCTGATGCAACACAATTTTTCCCATTTTGAAAATGTTCCACATGTCAATGTATGTAAGCACTGGGTCTTAAGGCGCTAAATATGTTTCATTAGCCATTGAAAAAAATAGAGTTGTCTTTATTTTTACTTGAGAATTTAATTCCATTTTTGTGTCACTGATCCTTCGATATGTGATAAAATCCACCGCAGTTATCATTATGATTTTATATGTAATTCTCTCTTCTGCAGATAGTATCACCTATTAGGCCCTACTCTTTATTATATATGATGTGATGGCATCTTCTCTTGCTAGCAGTATCAATTACATCATAGATAATGCTATATGCAGTAGACAGTATTACATTCAATTGTAACATCCATTTTACCTATTTACTCCTGCAAATTGCAGGAGCTGTTATTTAATAATACAATGTAATAGTCTGTGGTAGTGACATTACCTATCACCTTTATCATATAGATAATGTGACATCAATGTTTACAAACACAGGATAGCACCTATCTACTTATAAGCTAGAGTTAAAAGAGCACGACTACTGCACTATTCAAAACAAATTGTAAAAGTACTTCTCCTTTATATAATAATAGGAGTGTATGCATACCACCGGCAATGAATTGTTACATGTATGGCATGGACGTCACATAATCTTAATGTTATAGTATCTACAGCAGACATAATTAAATATGAATTTAAAGGTCCGACGAGAGATTTCACATATCCGGTGTCCCTTAACAAATCGAAAGTACTTTTTTGCCCTGATATACATCTTTCCATCAAAACATCCCCATCTGAAAGGATTAATCTGAAACCTGTTTCTTTGGTACAAAATATGTCAAATTTCAAATTTCTAATTTCGTATAGGAGCAAATACGAAATGCAGCCTATGTTTTACATTGAAATATAAGCAAATCAAAATCACCTTTCTCTCTTTTAAGCCATTTCTGTGGCCAAATACAAAGTAAGAAATTTATTGAGTGTCTAGTCTATATGAAATTACTATTATGACACAATATTTGGGTGCCTCAAAATCTCTCGTTGCACCTTAAATGCGATATATGAACTACTGCAGAAAGAATCACAATTCATATTACTCTTTATTATGATAATATCGCAGTATCTGTATGTAATGAAATGTAATGCTTTCTACTGTAGATAGCATTACATATTTTAACCACACACAATGTGCTAGCATCTACTATAGATAACAGCATGATATATGTTACTGTAGATGGCACCTTTTTCACATGTGGTTGAATCTACTGCAGCTTTGATTGTTTAAATGTGGTACCGGGTAATGTCTTCTGCATATCGTCGCCCGCATCACATACTGTCGTATTTCACATTTTCGAGGTTTTTGCGAAATTCCGCCTACTTACTTAGTTCATCGAGTTCTTGCCATCCACAAAGTTTCAAAATGTGAGGATGCCTAATTAATTAGGTTATAATTACAGATTTTTGTCATTTTCCTGAAAATCATCATATCCGAATTTCACATACTGTCGTATTTTAAAATCACCATTCATTTACACGTGTTTGATATAGCGTTCTATTTTGCCGATCCTAAAATAAAGGATTTCACATACAGACCTATTTTGACGTATTTCCATCGTTATTTCGTAAACAAGCTTTTCACATAGTGATCTATTTTACGCACATTGAAAAACAACGGTGTAATATGCGTCGTATTTTGCAATATACATTTGTGATTTCACATACAGACTTTGTAGCCTAATTAAGATAATATAATTGCAGTTTTAAGTTTGATTTATGGTTAATAATGGACTTTAAAATGTTTTCTTCTTCAAACAGTAAAGTCTAGATGTTTCTTTTATGCTTCGTTTTACCGTATAGACATGAAATGTCGCGGTAGATTTTGAATTGCGATTTTCTCGGAACACGTGTTTTGTAAAATACGACAGTATGTGATGTGGGCGACGATATAGTCTATGATGGTATGTTGGTATCTACTGCAAAGCAGTAGCTGTCATAATACATTGCAGATGGCATTGCCATCATTGTGATAGTACCTACTTACCACCTAGGATGCAATAGCAGCTACTGCAGATACCAATGATCTGATTTCAAATGTAATACTGTCTAATGCAGATGATATTTCCTATCACTTTTATCATATATGATGTGATGCAGATGGCATTTCCTATCCCCTTTATCATATATATATCGAGGGGGTGTCACAAATATGCAACTCCATTTTGTCCCATTTTGAAAATCTTCCTCATATGTCAATGTCTTTCTAAGCACTTGCGTAGCCTCAGTTGATTATCATTCGCCTGAAAATTAAAAAAAAGATCAGTTACCGGGTTTCACCACGAGGAGGTTGATAATCTTGAAGTTGAGGAGGTTGTTAATCTCAGCACTTAAGGAGCTAAGTCTACGTTTTTCTTGCTTTGACATTTATGGGAGTTGCATCTTTGTTTTTACTGGAGAGCCCACATCTTTCTGATAATGTTGATACCAAATTAATGTAAAATCTCCTTATAATCGCCGTCAAAATACTTCCGTGGTATTTGCCCAGCATCAAGCGTGATGTGAGCAAACAAGGGAGTGATTTTGCTTCAACTCTGATGGGCTGATGTCTCTCATGGCAACAGCTCGCGTTTTTACGCGTTCATGATGTGTGCTGCGTTTGCCATCGCGGAAGTATTTTGACGGCGAGTATATTACGACAGGATGTGATAACAATTATGCAGTTATCATTACAAACAATTTTAAATATAATACTGCCTTCTGTATATCAAAATTACTCTTTATTATAAAGCGATGGCATCTTCTGTAGCTAGCATTATCGATGTTAGCAGGAAATGTTGTCTACTGCAGATAGCAATGCCTAGCTTACCATATTGTAGCTATTTTCCACTATAAATAGCAGCATCTGTTGTAAATAATACAGTGCAATATTATGGTAGATGACATTACTTATCGCCTGTATCATATAGATGTGACCTCATTCACCTCACCTGTTCTACTGACACGCTAGAGGTAATAAAGCATGACTGATGCACTAATTGAAATCAAAAATTTTAAAAGCATATCATATTTGTGTACATAGATACTGCCGCCAGCTAGTGGTTTCTTGGCCACATGGACGTCAAATAAGATTATGATCAGAAGCATCTACAGGGAAAAAAAAAGATAGTATTATATAATTTTCAATCCGGTTATGGCAGATGATAGCATCATATATCATTCTTTATTATGATAATATGCTGGTATTTAGTGTAGATAGTAGTATATGTTATTTAAAAATAATGCTGTATGTGAAAGATGACATTCCCTATCACCTTTTACATTTGTGGTAGCATTACTACATATATCAATTATTTAAAAGTATTTGTGTCCACACCAGATGTATTGCCCATTACTTGTTCTTTTTTAAGATGATAGGATCTACTGCAGATGGCATTCCCTTGCTCATGTGGTATGATAGCTAATTTGATACTGCAGATTGGATTACTTATCACCTTAATAAAATATGGCATAGCATCTACTATGGATAGTGTTATATATAATTTTAAATGTAATATTGACCACTGCTATTATATGAGATGTGATATCATCTTCTGCAGATATCATTATATAATTTAAAAACAACTTGTAAAAGCACTAATCCTTTATAATAGGAGTGCGTACATACCACCGGCAGTGAATTGTTACTTGTCTGACATGGACGTAACTTAATCTAAATATTATAGCATCTACAGCAGACATAGTTATATGATTTTAAATGTGATACGACCTACTGCAGATGCATCACAATTCATATTACTCTTTATTATGATAATATAGCAGTATCTGTGTGTAATGAAATGTAATGCTTTCTTCTGTAGATAGCATTACATATTTTAACCACACACAATGTGCTAGCATCTACTGTAGATAACAGCATGATATATGTTACTGTAGATGGCACCTTTATCACATGTGATTTAATCTACTGCAACTATGAATGTTTAAATGTGGTACCGGGTATTGCCTTCTGCACATAGTCTATGTTGATGTGCTGGTATCTACCAGTAGTTGTTATTATAATACATTGTAATATTGTCTATTGCAGATGCCATTCCCATCATTGTGATAGCATCTATTCTTCATATCATATGTGATTGCTTACCACCTTAATCACATATGATGCAATAGCAGCTACTGTAAAATGCAGATGATATTTCCTATCACGTTTATCATAAATGATGTGGTACAGATGGCATTTCCTATCCCCTTTATCATATATCGATGGGGTGTCACAAAGATGCAACTCCCTTTTGTCCCATTTTGAAATCTTTAACATATGCTAATGTCTTTCCCAGCACTTAAGGAGCTAAGTATGTTTTTCTAGCATTGACTTTAATGGGAGTTGCATCTTTGTTTTTACTATAGAGCCCACATCTTTCTGATAATTTTGATACCAAATTAATGTAAAATCTCCTTATAATCGCCGTCAAAATACTTCTATAGTATTTGTCCTGCATCGAGCGTGATGTGAGCAAACAAGGAAGCGATTTTGCTAAACTCTGACTGGCTGATTATCGCTCATGACAACAACTCGCGTTTGAGAGCGTCTCAGATCACACACAGGCTCCGCCCCTTTTACGCGTTCATGATGAGCGGAAGTATTTTGACAGCGATTATATTATGACAGGATGTGATAACAAATACTGCAATTATCATTAAAAACAGTTTTAATTATAATATGCCTTCTGTAGATAGCATCAAATAGTACTCTTTATTATAAAGCGATGGCATCTTCTATAGCTAGCATTATCGATGTTAGCAGGAAATGCTGTCTACTGCAGATAGCAATGCCTATCTTACCATATTGTAGCTATTTTACCACTACTGTAAATAGCAGCATATGTTATTAATAATACAGTGCAATATTATGGTAGATGGCATTACTTATCGCATTTATAATATAGACGTGACCTCAATGTTTACAAACACAGGTATACACCTGTTCTACTGACAAGCTAGAGGTAATAAAGCATGACTGCTGCACTAATTGAAATCATAAATTTTAAAAGCATATCATATAGGTGTACATAGATACTGCCGCCAGCTAGTGGGTGCTTGACCCATATGGACGTCACATAATCTTATATGATGTGATAGCATCTACAGGAGATATCATTATATAATTTTAAATCCTGTCTATTGCAGATAGCACCGTATAATTCTTTATTATGATAATATGCTGGTATTTAGTGTAGATAGTAGTATATGTTATTTAAAAAGAGTGTAATGTTGTATGCGAAAGATGACATTCCCTATCACCTTTTATATTTGTGGTAGCATTACTACATGTATCAATTATTTAACAGTATTTGTGTCCACACCAGATGTATTGCCCATCACTTGTTCTTTTTTAGATGATAGGATCTATTGCAAATATCATTATATACAATTTTAAAGGTAAAAATGTCTACTGCAGATGACTTTTTTCCCTTGGGCTCATATTGCGTATGATAGCATCATAACTGGATATACCATTATGCTTTAAATATGATCTACTTCAAATTGGCCGTTAATTTTCCCGAAGCTGGTCTGAGTTAAAATAATACTGCTTTTTCTCGGATTTGCACCGAGGGTCACAACAGATTGACTATTGACCGGATAACGAGCAGTTAGAATATTTGTTTATATACCCTCATAGAGTAGATCCCTTTCTGCTCTTCAGTAATGAGACTGCTCTAGGGCAGAAATACTATACTGGTCAAAGAGTTACTATACCGGTCCAAAAAATACTAATACGTGTCCAAAAAATTACATACCCGCCCAAAAATACCAATACATACCGGCCCCAAAAGATTACTATACTGGCGGCAGAAATTTACTATACTGGCAGAAAACTGTAACTATGCCGGGCAAAAAAGTACTATACTCGTTTTTTATGCGAAAATAGTGAAACTATACCATGTCATGTGACTTTAATTTTAATCAATCAGATGAATGGATCGATTCTATGGGTAGTATAACATCTACTGACAGATATTGTTAATAAGATGTGGATAGCATATACGGCAGATATTATATAATTTTAATGTGATACATACGTCTACTGGCCATATGGCATGGCCTATTGCCTTCATCAAATGTGAATTTACAATACTACATTATAGGGAAATAGGGGGCACAAGCTATTTTCCGGAGTTAACTATTACAGGCCGATCATTCCCTAAACCGAAGTTGAGGAGTGATAGGCCCGTAGCCCAGTACCCCCTGGGGAAATAGGTGCCCTTGCCCGATATAAAACTTAGCCACTATTTTGCTTTAGTCACTCACTGGGACTCTGGGGACGAGGCTGTATGTAAATAGTCCAATCTATTTCCTTATGGGAAGATTATGCGAAACAGGAATCAGCATATGAAACAATAATATTTTTGTTCCTAACACTTTGGTTCCGTGGACAAACAGGGACAAAGTTCAATGAAAAACCGGGACAAATGGGTCGTGGACAAAAGGGTGGCAATGGATTTATGAAACATAGGGTGGTGGGTCATGAACAAAACGGGACAATGGGCTCATGGACTAAAGGAGTCTTGGCCAAAGGAGAACAATGAGGTCTTGGACAAAAGGGGCAATGGGACCTGGACAAGATGGTCAAATGGGGTCAGGACAAAAGGGTCTGGACAAAAGGGGTCAGTGGGGGGTCATGGACAAAAGGGGTAATGGACAAAAGGGGTCAGTGGGGTCATGGAAAAAAGGTCAGTCGTGAAGTGGGGGTGGTCAGGACAAAAGGGGTCAGTGGGGGGTCATGGAACAAGGGAATCAATGGGGTCAGCACAAAAAGAAGTCAGTGGGGTCATTGGGCAAAAGGGGTCAGTGGGGTCATGGACAAAAAGGGGTACAGTGAGGTATGTGACAAAAGGGGTCCGTGGGGTCAGACAAAAAGGGGGTCAGTGGGGTAATGGACAACAAAAGGGGTCATTGGTCATGCGACACAAGAGGTCATGACAGGGGGTCAGTGGGGTCATGGACAAAGGGTGTCAGTGGGGGTAATGGACCAAACGGGGGGTCAGGACAAAAGGGGTACATTGGGTCATGGACAAAAGGGGGTCAATTGGACGACCAAAAGGGGTCAGTGGGGTCATGGCAAAAAGGGGTCAAGTGAGGTTCAGGACCAAAACGGGGTCAGTGGTGTCAATGGAAAAAAGGAGTCAGTGGGGTCATGGACAAACGGGGTCATTGGGTATGGACACAGAGGAATGAAAGGGGGTCAGTGGGGTCAAGGGACAAAAGGGGTCAGTTCAGTTTTGGGTCCTGGACAAAAGGGGGTCATGACAAAGGGGACACAGGTCTGGGAATCCAGTTGGGTCAGTGGACAAAAGGGGGTCGGGGGTCATGACAAAAGGGGGTCGGGGGGTCAGTGGCCAAAAGGTGTCGGGGGGTCACGGACAAAAGGGTCGGGGGTCATTGGACAAAGGGGTCGGGGATCAGTGGACAAAAGGGGGTCGGGGGGCCCAGTGGACCAAGGGTTCGTGGGGTATGGACAAAAGGGGTCATGGACACAAGGGACACAGGTCATGGATCCATTGGGGTCATGACAAAAGGAAAACAGGGGTCGTGGGGTCCTTCGGTGTCCTGGACAAAAGGGGACACGGGGTCATGGACACAAAGGGGGAGTGGGGTCTGGACAAAAGGGTTCAGTGGACAAATGGGTCTGTGGGGTCAATGGACAAAGGGGTCGTGGGGTCAATGGACAAAATGGGTTGAGGGGGTCAAGGACAAAAGGGGTCGTGGGGTCAATGGACAAAAGGGGTCGTGGGGTCCATTGCCAAAAGGGGTCGTGGGGTCATGGAAAAAAAGGGGTCGTGGGGTAAATGGCAAAAGGGTCGTGGGGTCAGTGACAAAAGGGGTTCGTGGGGTCAATGGACAAAAGGGGTCGTGGGGTCATTGACAAAAACGGGGTCGTGGGGTCAATGGACAAAAGGGTCGTGGGGTCAATGGACAAAAGGGTCGTGGGGTCAATGACAGAAAGGGGTCGTGGGGTCAATGGACAAAAGGGGTCGTGGGTCATGGCCAAAAGGGGTCGTGGGGTCAATGGACCCAAGGTGTTCGTGGGGTCATGGACAAAGGGGTCTGTGGGGTCAATGGACAAAAGGGGGGTCAGTGGGGTCCAATGGACCAAAGGGTCACTGGCGGTCCATGGACAAAATGGGTCAGTGGGGTCTGGACAAATGGGGGTCATGGACAAAAGCGTAAGTGGGGTCCCTGGACAAAAGGGGGTGCCTGGACACAAGAGGTCCCGTGGGGGTCATGATCAAAAAGGGTCATTGGGTCACAGTGGAAAAGGGGTCAATGGACACAAGAGGTCAGTGGGGGGTCATGGACAAAAGGGGTCCGTAGGGTCATGACAAAAGGGTTCATGGGTTCAATGGACAAAAGGTGTCATGGGGTGCCAATGGACAAAAGGGGTCAGTGGGGGTAAATGACAAAATGGTCAGTGGGGCCATGGACGAAAGGGGTCATGGACAAAAGGGACACGGGGTCATGGGATCCATTGGGTCATGGACAAAGGGTACAGTGGGGGGATCATGGGGTCCTTCGGTGTCATGGACAAAAGGAGACACGGGGTCGTGGGGTCGTTGGAAGTCGTGGCCTAAAAGGGGACACGGGGTCATGGACAAAAGGGTCATTGGGGCATGGACAAAAGGTGTCAGTGGCGGTCAGCACAAATGGGGTCATGTGGGTCATGGCCAACACGGGGTTCAGTGGGGTCAATGGACAAAATGGGTTCATTTCGGTCATGGACAAATTGGGTCAGTGGTTTCCATGAAAAACTGGGGTCATGGACAAAAGCGGTAAGTGTGGCATGGACAAAAGGGGGGGTCATGGACAAAAGGGGTCAGTGGGTCATTGACAAAGGGGACACAGGGTCATGGGATCCATTGGGGTCAAGGACACAATAGAACACGGGTGCGTGGGTCCTTCGTGTCATTGCAAGAGGGTACACTTGGGTCATGGACAAATAGGTTACAGTGGGGTCTGGACAAAAGGGGTCAGTGGACAAAACTGGGTCCGTGGGGTCAATGGACAAAAGGGGTCGTGGGGTATGGACAAAAGGGGTCGTGGGGTTCAATGGCAAAGGGGGATGGGATAATGACACAAGGGGTCGTGGGGTACATGGACAAAAGGGGTCGTGGGGTAATGGACAAAAGGGGTCCGTGGGGTCAATGGACAAAAGGGGTGATGGGGTAAATGGACAAAACGGGGTCGTGGGGTAAATTGACAAAAGGGGTCGTGGGGTCAATGGACAAAAGGGGGCTGGGGTCAATGGACAAAAGGGGTCAGTGGGGTCAATGGACAAAAGGGATCAGTGGGGGGTCAATGGACAAAAGGGGATCAGTTGGGTCATGGACAACAGGGGATCAGTGGGTCAATGGACAAAAGGGGTCAAGGGGTAAATGGACAAAAGGGGTCAGGGGGAAATGGACAAAATGGGTCAAGGGGGTAAATGGACAAAAGGGGTCAAGGGGGTAAAGGACAAACAGGGGTCATAGAGGGGGTCGTGGACAAAAGGTGTCAGGGGGTCAATGACAAAAGTGTGGTCAAGGGGGTCAATGGACAAAAGGTGTCAAGATGGTCAATGGACAAAGGGGTCAAGGGTTCCATGGACAAAAGTGGTCGAAGGGGGTCATGACAAAAAGGGGGTCAAGGTGGTCATGGACCAACAAGAGGTCAAGGGGTCCATATGGACAACAGGGGTGAGTGGGGTCAATGGACCAAAGGTGATCAGTGGCGTCATGGACAAAGGGTTTCAAGGGGTCATGGAAAGGGGGTCGTGGGTTCATGGACAAAAGGTGGTCATTGGGTCAATGACCAAAAGGTCAGGGATCAAGGACAAAAGGGGTGAGTGGGGTCATGGACAAAGGTGGGTTCAGTGGGTCTGTACAAAAGGGGTGAGTGGGGTCATGACAAAGGGGGTGAGTGGGTCATGGACAAAAGTGGGGTGGGGTCATGGACGAAAGGGGGTGGTAGTGTGTTCATGGACGAAAGGGGGTGAGTGGGGTCATGGACGAAAGGGGGTGAGTGGGGGTCATGACGAAAGGGGGTGAGTGGGGGTCTGACGAAAGGGGGTGTCAGTGGGGTCATGGACAAACGGTGGTGAGTGTGTCATGTGACAAAGGGGGTGAGTGGGGTCATGGACAAAAGGTGGTGATTGTGGTCATGGACGAAGGGGTGAGTGGGGTCATGGACAAAAGGGGTGAGTGGGGTCCAGGACCAGGGGGTGAAGTGGGGTCATGGACGAAAGGGGGTGAGTGGGGTCATTGACAAAGGGTGAGGTGGGGTCATGGACGAAGGGGGTGAGTGGGGGGTCATGGACGAAGGGGGTTTGATGGGGTCTTGACGAAATGGGGTGTGAGTTGGGTCATGGACGAAAGGGGGTGAGTGGGGTCATGGACGAAGGGGGTGAGTGGGGTCATGGACGAAAGGGGGTGAGTGGGGTCATGGAACGAAGGGGGTCATCGGGGTCATGGACGAAAGGGGTCGCGGTCATGGACGAAAGTGGTCAGAGCGATCGTGGTATGACAAAGGGGGTCAGCGGGGTCGGGACGAAAGGGGGTCAGCGGGGTCCATGGACGAAGGGGGTCAGTCGGGGTCCTGGAACGAAAGGGGGTCAGCGGGTCATGGACAAATGGTTTCAGCGGGTCTGGACAAAAGGGGTCAGCGGGTCATGGACAAAAGGGGGTCAGCGGGTCATGGACCAAAGGGGGTCAGCGGGTCATGGACAAAAGGGGTCAGCGGGGTCAGGAACAAAGGGGGTCAGCTTTGTCATGACAAAAGTGGGTCAGCGGGTCATGGAACAAAGGGGGTCAGCAGGGGTCATGGACAAAAGGGGTCAGCGGGGTTCCTGGACAAAAGGGGTCAGCGGGTCATGGACAAAAGGGGTCGTGATGTCATGGACAAAAGGGGTCAGCGGGGTCATGACCCAAGGGGTCAGCGGGTCATGGACAAAAGGGGGTCAGCGGGTCATGGACAAAAGGGGGTCAGCGGGTCATGGACAAAGGGGTCAG